>OW796109.1:10982170-11064495 GCA_941860345.1 Chrysodeixis includens | reverse complement strand
TTCTTTGGCTGAGGTTCACAACACAGAAATTCCACAAAAATCAATAAAACTTAAAACAAATATTTATTGGGCAACAAATCTCTGTATTTTACGAGTCATTGCGGATATAAAACTAGTAGCACCTTGCGCACATTATTAATAACGTCATGACTTTTCAGTTATTAATGCACTGTCACGTCAGTCACTTCCAGTTTTAAATCGCTTGTGTTATAAAGTGTAAGCACTTTTTTCTAATTCTTTTTTTTTCTAAATTTTAAAGAGAGACCTAAAAACTGATTCAAACTTATTAAAAAAAAAAGAACACACCCTGGCCCTTTAAAAAAAAAGAAACTATTTTGTTTTAAGCAAACTAAACTTTTCAAACTCAAATAAAAATCAAAATTTACTACTCACCGATTGCTTTCAAGAATTCTTCGAAATTCTCTTGGCTCACGTAGTTGTAGGTTTTGCCGAGGAAAGACATGTTTGCAAGAAGTTCAGACAACAGACTGAAAAAACTACTCAATTACCGACACTTATACCTAATCACTATCGTTTTGGGACAGATAATTCCGTAAACGGTTTAAAAGATAACTAGCGCCTGTCGATCTTTGATTGGTGACTTTTAAATTTGCTTTTTCATCTACAATTGGATAAAAATTGCGAATTTTGAATTTACTATTTGCATGTATTGTGAAATATTTAAACAGCTGTTGATGTAAGTCTACGTGGAGGTTTGAATTTATTGCAGTTGTAAAGAGAAATGTTTTACATTTAAAAAATTATATGTATTTTTAATGATGAGAATAAATGTTGATGGATGGTGAGCAAGAGGAAGGCCAAAGAAAAGATGGATGGGTTGTATAAGGAACGATATAAATGAAAAGGAGTAAATGATAGGGGTAGAATGGAAGAAAAAAAACGTGTTGCGCCGACCTCAAGTAAAATGGGATAAGGGCCGGAAGATGATGATGATGTATTTTTTATGATTTATTTATGTCTTCTTTTTATAAATAAACACAACATAGTAAATTAAACTATGTTGGGTAGGATAACACTTACTAAAGGTGTAAGAAATCGGTCAGTAAACCCACATTCCAAATATTAGAAAGCGTGGTGATCAATGCTCAATTTATCTTTATAATAGAAGAGATCTTTGCTTTATTGTCATATGAGCAAACTGTACAACTTTAGTGATCTATGCTACTGTTACTACCCCTTATTTCGTTGATCAGGACTAAATAGATTTCGTGCCCGACATCTTCATTTATTTTAAGAAAGACTCTTCCGCTTTTGCTTAAAAAATAACGTACTGTTTTATAGTTTTTCCGTCTTAATAATTGATAAAAAGATAGAGAGTAGTAAATTATAGAAAGATCCTCCCGGAAATTGAAAAATGCATGCATACGAAAATAGAAAATCATTCAAGATAACATAGTACCTACATGTATATATTTAAATATATTACTAAGCATGATGCTGAGTTATTAATGACCAACATCAATCAAAGTCAGCTTAGAAATTTGAAAAGATATGATGGAAATAAGAAACACACTTACAAACATAAATGCACCTAAAGAAAACGACGAAGTTAACTGAGTGAAAAGAGAAACCTCCTCCTTTTTAAAATCGGTTATAAAACTACACTCTTTTATGAAAGTTTAAAGTACAAAGTAAATACTACGTTTACGACTAATGGGGTTTTACAAATAAAGGCTTGCTATTTTCGGAAACCACTTATGGTCATGACTTGGCACATAATATAGTTTTTTAACGTGACACATTTTTGATAAGACGATAATCGTTTCGGTACAACTGTAATCATAGGACTACAAATTGGCCTAAATTGTTGACTAGGTAAAATACAATATATAATCAGAAGTATGACATTTTTATGACTGGAACTACTGAACTTGAAGACAAGGGTTGTGGCTGTCTTTTGTCTAATATTTGACTGATGTTCATCATCATCACCCGGGCGGACGTCTAATGCGGATAAACAAAAGCCAGAAAATCTGACAGCCAGTCTTAAGTACTAAGGAGTATCGTGTAACTAGGGAAATCAGACAGTCAATACACTGGTACTCAGCGACATCCTTTAACCTCAATACAGTTGTGCACAGCCTAGACAGATTATAGCAAAAAACAGATCAAATGTATGGAAATGGTAATGGTTTTCGAGGTGTCACGTGACTCTGACATTATTGTTTATTATTATTAGCCGTTAGTGTCCCACTTCAGGGCCTCCCTTTCCTCCTTCCAGCTATCCCGGTCTATGGCTAACTGAGGCCAGTTTTGTGAAAATTAATCGAGCTCATCTCGCCATCTCTTCCTGGGTCTACCGCGAGGTCTTCTTCCGTTATTTGCCACCCAATGTGTGGTTGATTTTGCCCAAAACCCATTTGACACACATCTACCGGACTCTGACATGCCACTTTATTATAATTTTGGCCTTTATTAAAATATGCTTCTCTTCTTATCGTACCGTTTGTTTACAACCTGGTGTCAGAGTTTTAAAGCCGTCTAAAGACCACTCAAGTGGGTTTCCTTCACCGACTTTAGATCCTGTATCCTGGGAGGCTAGTCGTTTTGATCTGTTGTCAAATCGACTTATCACGATTATGATATGACACATAGGCTAGGCTATAGGCTAGGGCTTACGACTACACGCTTAACTTGATTTTGACAGACGATTAATTACATTTTGTGTTTATCATCCTTCTAGATGCTGACTGCATCGTTGATTTTACAATGTCATACTACATTTACAGATCTTTTACATGAATTACTTGTCATGCTTATAATGTTTATTTACCTTACAGATAAAAAACGTCGATAAATCTTTATTAATCTCTTATAATATAAGAGATCTCTTTCTTGTTTTAAAGGAGCGAGGGTTGTGATTTTTGGGACCAATAAAGTTTAATTGCTTTGTCAATAGAGGTCTGTGAAGAAAGGTAGATGCTGCAATTGTTTTAATTAAACACTAGTGACCCGCCCAGCTTTGTATGGGTTCAAAAGTGATGTATTATAAATATAAACCTTCCTCTTGAAACGTTCAAAAAAAGCCGCATCAAAATCCATTACGCAATTTAAAGATCTAAGTTTACATAGGAATAGACAGACAGCAGGAAGCGACTTTGTTTTATACTGTGTGATGATAACCCTCCACCTCTCTTGGCATCCTGGGTTGTTTAAAAACAGTTGTTAATGTAAGACTATTGCAGTTGTGAGGTAGAGACAGCGCACTACAAAGTAAAAAGCGGCATCTCGTTTCCAAAACCGCAACAGTTACTTTAAAGCCCTAGTGTACTGATTGAGATTCGAATATTTTAGCCAAAAAACGGGTCTTATTCGATAATTCTTTTCTCCCGAGGTTTTGCCCGAGTTGCACAGACCGTGGTCACGGGTGGACGGATGGTCAGTGTATAAGTCGTGAAAGTTTAAAAACATTAATGGTGGTTCGAATTTGTAACTTGTTTTTTTTTTAAATACAGCATTATCGTAATGGCTTTAAATGTGAATCACTTTATCTTTGCTGATCTAATCAATGCGTAAAATATAATTGTTGTCAGTTTATTTTTGTTATCTAATAAGATTTGTATGCATGAGTGCATTGTAAGATAAAAATTGCTGGTTCAAAATAAATGAAATAATACATTTATCATCTAAAATTATCTATCCTCCCGATCACAAAATTAAGATTCTTATCTGTAGCTATTCTGGGAAAAGAAAACGTAAAAAGGTAAATCGGTCACCTATTTATCAATAATCGAAACGTTTAGTAAAAATAATAACATAATATAACTTTCATGAAGTGTATTCATAATTCTTAAATTATAAGATTTATTCACGCTTATTTATCGCGAAAGCTAATAGCGTGATAGATTTAGGACCCAAAGAGAGTTCTTAATTATGAACTGAAGCGGCTGCTGAGGCGGGCTTACAGAAACTCAAAATTACCGGAATACCAATAATTCAACAAAATTATTGAAAAATAAACTATCTGTTTACTATTTTCCTCAGAATATCGATTATAAATGTAGCTAGGAAAAGTAAATTATATTAATATAAATTCTACTACCTACATCATCATCTTCCTGCCCTTATCCCATTTTACTCGGGGTCGGCGCAACATGTTTTTTTTCTAAACATGTTGCTAATGGATTTGGCTATGGTTTTATAGTCGGCCGCCTGCCTGACACTAACCCTCTTTGGGTTTCTTTCTACTACCTACATAGTTACCAAAATTACTATAGATGTTAATAAACTCATATACTCATCATGATCATATTCGTGGGTATCCTCAAAAGAAAACTAAATGTAATCGTTAGTGAACATTAATATTAAATCACAAACATAAAATCGATTAGAGAATAATTTATTGGCAATATAAATAAGTAGTGAGAAATAAATTAAGCCTTGTAGAATCTACGTGCGACGCCGTCCCATTTGGAGCTTGTTACGGTCTGGAAAAATACAAGAAAAAAATATTATAAGTAGGTACATGACTAATATTTTAATATTGGAGGATAAGTAATACCACAATAATAGGTTACAACGGCAAGCATTTGTGAGTTCCACAAATGCTTGTTCTGAGTTTGGGTGTCTCTCAGCATGTGAATTGAATGTCTGTAAAACCCTCTGCGACACAAGGATGAAATTTGTTAGAGGGGGAGTTGTTTTTTTAGAAAAAGGAAATAAAGTTTCATTTACTGTACTTTGGTCCATTTGTGTTTGCGGGGCAAAAGAAAATATCTACTTAACCAATACAAATAAAGGACACAAATAAAAATTGGCACCATCCCTATTTAAAGCAATGATTCCGGAAACTTCGCTGACGGTAAGTTTTGCAACAAAGATAATAGAGTAAGCGTGATAATAGCCGGTGTGATAATGAATAAATAAAATATTACTATAATGCAAGGGCGAGAAAATCAAATTCCTTCATCATGATGGAGAAAATTTAACATGGACGATGAAGAGGAATCATTTTTCCTCCACGTTCAAATTTATTCATTCGACTTTCGTAAATTACTCCGTACTAAATAAGGTGAGAGAAAACTGTCAATGTGCAAAAGCAAGATGGCGCACTACCCTACGCGTATCGACAATAGTACTGTTTT
The DNA here is from genome assembly GCA_941860345.1 of Chrysodeixis includens. NCBI lineage: Eukaryota > Metazoa > Arthropoda > Insecta > Lepidoptera > Noctuidae > Chrysodeixis > Chrysodeixis includens. The sequence continues at coordinate 11,059,390 of OW796109.1, read as the reverse complement.
AAGAGTAATTAAGAGCTAACAATAAAGGCCCTAAACGGAACTGTAGAATGATTTAGATTGTATTAATACCGTGCTATCTCAATAACATGATTATTATTGTATCCACGCGTCGATAATCTGTATAGACTTTGTACGATGAATGATGTTGACGTCACCAATAAAAAAAAACCGATGTATTTTCAGAAACGTAATAAATAGAATAATGTTTGTGTGAAAGATGATATAGGCTGCAAAGGGAGACTAGCGAGATGACGTCAGATAGGAACGTGTGGAAGAAGAAGATAATATGCTACGCTGACTCCAAATAATAATTGGGATAAGGGCAGGGGAATTATGATGATGATGAATTTGCGGATCGTTTTGATTTAACTAAAATTTGATCTAACTGAGTTAATTTTTAAGTACTGAAAAGATTGTTCAATGAATATCGTTTAAGATCAATTCTAAACAGACAGGTGCAAGAGGAAAGATGTAAAAAGAAAGGCCAATGTTCAGTAACAGGATGAAACGGGCTTTAATGGTGATACTTACACGTACACTTAAATGTTGTTAATTATAAATTTAATTACAATCTTGTTTTAATAAGTTACTAATAAACTCTTCAACTTCTTTTAGCTGTGCCCTATAGGGTCCATATTGGTTCTTGACTAAAATGTACCAGCTATGTAACATATTAAATGGTATCAAAGAATTGAGAATTGACTATTATTTTTTCAAGCGGCCATTGCCTATTAGGGAATAGGGGACGGTGGAGGGGAGGGTGCGTGACCATGCAGGTCACGCACAAGCACCAATAGGTTGACAGTTCATCTATTTCGTGCAGCTGTCAGCTAATTCTCATCCCAATGACCAGTTCAAAAACAATAATTGTCCAAAATGATTGATTTGCGCGATAATTTAAAATTAATTCCTGATTTCTCATTATTTTTTACCTTATCCTGATATCTAAACGGATTAATATATTACTTTTGCATATGACAGATGACAATGCAATTACAGACAATTCAGAAAGTGTATTTTAGTACCTACATGAGAAATTAGACCCTAAAGCTATGACCAAGCACATATGAAATTAAACCTTACAGTATGGACTTAGAGTCTTATAATAATTTTGAATTATTTTTACAAAAAAATAAAACTAACTTTAAAACTTTTGCAACATGTTTTTGGAGACCTTTATCAGATCCGGTGGTAGAATGATTCTTATTAAACGCAAATGCTTCACGTCGTATAAAAAAAAACCAAAATCGCAGTATGCTCCTATAATATTTTAAGAGTTTCCCTGATTTCGCCAAGATTTCATCATCAGATCCCGACTTTGTGTCTAACTACCACCTCGAAATTATACCCTGAAACGATTTCGAAAGTACCTATACCCTTTCCACCAAAAACCATTATCATTATCATCATTCCCCTGTCCTTATCCCAATTATAATTTGGGATCGGTGCAGCATGTCTTTTTCTGCCAATTTTTTTTTTCTTTTAAGTAGTTTGGCAAGCGACGAAGTTATGCGCGAACAAAACTTTTTAAAAGTCGATTAATTATTAAATAACGTACCACAGTCATGTCGTCGCCACTGAATTGTCTGACGAAGGTGAAGGTGGTGCCATCCTCGTACTTCTGAACCTGGGTCACGGTGTCACCGTCCACTGTGTACACTGTCTTGCACTGTAAAATACAAACAATACTGTTTTAGAACAAATGTTACCGGTAAAGTGGCAAAAAATTCTTTGAACAATGAGTTTTTACTCAATGTATAGTTTTATGAACATAATATATTCCGTTTCATGAAAATTCTCGAGAAAATACTCGGTATGCTTTGGCATAATGTTTGCATGCTTTAGAATAAAATGTGCAAGGAAGAACCATGGAGGAAAGTTGTTTAATATGGATGAAAGAAAATCTAATGCTAGGCTTAGGCCTAGGAGGTCAGTTAGGGGATCAGTTAGGGGATCAGTTAGGGGACCAGTTAGGGAATCAGTTAGGGGACCAGTTAGAGGATCAATTAGAGGACCAGTTTGGGGATCAGTTAGGGGATCAGTTAGGGGACCAGTTAGGGGATCAGTTAGGGGAACAGTTAGGGGATCAATTTGGGGTCAATTAGGGGCAGTTATGGAAACTGGACAACGCTGTACACAACAAAGAGCGTCGTCTTGCTTTTGCATTCAACAGTCTTAATTGTAACAGCTACTTACTTTGCGTCCAGCGTTAGACTCCTCGAATTCGACTCCAGACTGGAACTTGTTCTGTGTCTGGCCACCGGGGGTGCTTGAGGTGTAAACGAAGGAGTCTCCGTCCTTCTCGTACTTCTGAGAAGGTTTGTAGTTGAGGAAACCCTGGGATTGTTCAGGTGTAAGACCTGGAAATCAAAGGTGAAATCGTTTTATGTATTTCTTCTTCTTTAAGAGCTGCTATAGTTAATGAAGGTCAGCTTTTAGCAGGCCTAGACTATGTAATATGGTATTAGAGTAGGAAACTTAGTATTAGAATGACATTCCGTTCAAGAGATAGTAAGAGTAAGCGAAAGTTTGAAAGTGGCACCAGTAACAGAAAAACTTCGTGGTAACCGGTGGCATGGTAAAGACATATCATGCGGAGGAAAGTGGATCACGTGGTAAGGAAGTTGCTGGACATGAATGTGGATGGATTGTTTGAAAGATGATATGGCTGCAAAGAGTGTGACTTGCGAGATGACATTAGATAGGAACGTGTGAAAGAAGACATAATAATTGGGATAAGGGCAGGGGAATGATGATTCCGTTTAAGAGAGTAGTCAGCGTTAGCGTTAACGCTTAGAGAAATGTAACTTGACAACAGGCATACTATTGAATAGTTCTTTCAATTCAATTTATTTATAATGGTTAGTAACAACGGAAATTTATAACCACTAAACTAACTCTTTCGTTACCTTCTGTTTTTTTTTGAAAACTTAAAAGGGCTTTCGATTTATTCGTTTTAGTCCATTTCTTGGTTTGTTCTTTAAGTGAGAATTACTAAAATTCTTCTGCTTCAAGTAATGTGGCATGTAGAGAATCATTACTTGATTTATTTTGATTAGTGCTTAGTGGTTTTATTTAGACGATCAAACTGAGTACTCGAAATTATACTATCAAATAAAACAAACATTATTTATCATGAATAATAAATGTCCATTATACCTGACAGATAAGAAATTATAGCATCAATATAATAATAGAGGACTGTGTCATAATATAATATGATAATATACATCCTTGTTCAAGTTCATTGTTTTTGGATAATCAGATAAAGTTTAATACGGTCTAGGTTAAAAATATTTAACATTGAAATTGTTATAAACTGTGCCTAAGTATACATTATTGTAAAAAAATATATCATCATCAGCCTATCGCAGTCCACAACTAGACCAAGGCCTCTCTAAGTATACACCACTGAGATTTGTTTTCAGCCACTAGCATCCACCTCATTAAAAAAATATAAGTATAATGTTCATAAAATATTACGATACACGTTTTTTTTTGATGCTGACAACAGCTTACATTAAGCCTAACTTTTGTTTTCTCATCTCAATATTATTTAAAGGTATATTTTTGAAAAGTATATTTATTTACAGGGTTCCCCTGCAAGCTTGGATGTCAAAAGCCTTTGCGTCTGTTGTTCCAAAAGATAAATAGACCCCGTTAAAGACCCAACCAATTTACTCACCTATACATTTACGGACTAAAGTTAAATATGTTATCCTTTTTCAAATGCCCATGATTTAAAACAAAATACGGAACTTAAAAGATTTGACTATCGTTTCCTTTTTTATATTAATCAGTTCCTATTCAAGAATACCCTTGAAACACGAAGAAAACATCATAGTTTCAGATACTTTAAGGGAAAAAAAAGGTTATGAAGTAAAATGCATAGGCTTGATAAGATTTTTAACTGGCCAATCCTCACAGATTGTTGTAAGGTGTGTCGACGTGGCCTCCAACGCAACAAAAAGTGAGGAGTATGACACATTTTAAGTAGAGATTAAAAATTAACTGATGAACCAAATCTTATCGGAACCATGGGTGACTTAGTAGCATGCATCATGTTTACACCTCATTATGTCCAGTCATAGTCAACAAGTTTTGATAATATTGACAATGTATGGTCATCAAAGATAAAAAAAACAGTTGAAAACATAAATAAACCAGCCTATATACGTCCCACTGCTAGGCACAGGCCTCTTCTCATATAGGGAATGTTTGAGCATTGGTCACACATAAATCTGTTTATTTAGATTTCTGTGATTGATCACCATAACAATATGACAAATATCAAAAATCTTGTGTATCTGATAGTGTATATGAATTCGATACAATCGACGGGCCTGTTGGTGTAGTGGTTAGTGGCCCTGACTGCTATAACGAAGGTCGTGGGTTCGATTCCCACACAGGCCACATGTTTGTGTGATGAACACGATCATTTGTTCTGTGTATTAAACTACTGAACTGTAAACTTACTATTGAACTATTGCACAATAAAAACTGTTTGCTCACCTAAAGAGTTAACGAACTCCTCAAAGTTCTCCTGAGACACGAATTTGTATTCCTTGCCGAAGAAAGACATGGTGACAGGTTTATCTACTTAGATGTTTCTAACTAAAACGATACAGACCACTAGCCGAGTATTATATAGCCTGCAATAATCCCAGGAGGTAGGCATAGATAGTAGATGCTATATAACTAATTGATAAGTTTTATTAGTTCGGAGATCTTGCTGTATCGATATTTTTTATGACTAAGTTTTATGGTGCCGACAATTGCTTTGAGAGCATCGAACTCAGAGCTAGAAGGAAAAGATGCTTTAAGTATGTGTCATTATTTGGAGTTGATGATCAACCTTGGCATATAAGCACATATTATTTAAAACGAGTTACTTTTTGTAACCATGCTTTATGAACATCCCGCAGCCCCGGCAGGCTCTGGCCCTTAAGGACCCCGTCAATTTGCTGACTTCACTTCGAGGAGCGCGTGGAACAATACGCGCCGCGCCGCCGACGCCGGACTGTCGTCCATAGAGACGTACGGACGGTGAGTTACCCAACCTCATCGCTTACAGATCCGCGTTTTTTGTAACTTACTTTAAGATGTATTTTTAATTCAGTTGTCGTATTTGGTAGTACAAATTGAAGTAGAGTCATATTTTTATTTGGACTGACGATAAAGAGAGATTAGAATGGGATAGTCTAAGGCACTTCCTTCTACTTTTAAGTGCTTTGGCCGCAGTAGTTACAGTTCACCTGGTAACATTTATCAGTCTTTGTAGATTTGTAATATTTTTACCTGTATTAACGATGTTAGAAGTTCCTTATAGATATGAAAATTGCATTTCTTGAGTCACCGAAACTTACTGGCGAACAAAATATTGTTTATCGACTGTTAAATGTGTCTCGTTATATCTTCATCACTACATAGTGTAGTTTGCTGGGTCTGTCCGTCCACATGTATGCTTAGATCTTTATAGCTACGCAATGGATTTGATGCTGTTTTTTAATACTTACACATTGTACCTATTCAAGAGGAAAGTTTATATGTATAAAACATCAAAATTGCACCCGTGCGAAACTGAGGTCAGTAGCTAATTATAAAAAAATCACACCTTTTAATAATTTGATTTGGCATTGGATCAAATTGGCTCAGTAAATCAATCAGCTTTGTAAACCAAAGGATAGATTTATTTTTATTTGATTGCTGATCAATTACTTTTAACGTATAAACGATACGATTGTAAAAAAATCTCATTTCGGGATAAAACCCATATCAATTGATCGTCAATTCATCATCTTCCTGCCCTTATCCCATTTTACTTGGGGTCGGCGCAACATGTTTTTTTTTTTCTCAACATGTTGCTAATAGATTTGGCTATGGTTTTATAGTCGGCCGCCTGCCTGACACTAACCCTCTTTGGGAATGCGATTGTTGGTGGCTTACCCGCCACCATTCGGGTGACCCAAGGTGTTTGGTACAATGCACTGGGTCTTAAGGTCCATTAGTCGCCTTTTACGACACCCAGTGGAGGATATGGGGTGGCGCTATTCTTTATATCCGGACACCACACGGAATTGATCGTCAATTGAAATAAAGAAAAGCTATTTCAATATAATATAGATATAATTACTCGTAAATTGTAAAGTAGCCTTTTCATTACGCGTTGCAGTCTTTTAATTAGCGACATTCAGCGTTAACATACGTTTATATACCACAAAAGGCCATAAATTTAATTTCACTACATCATGGTGAACTCATAGTTTTTAATATCTTATGGATTAAGTGAATATTATTTGGTATAATCCTGGTTTTACCATGCTTACGACATCGTACAGGTGCCGCCGTAAACTCATTTTTACAATCATCATAACAGTTAAATATAAATTTCACACAATGCCACCCAGTCTCAAACTAAACAGAGCTTGTATTATGAGAACAGAAACAACTGATATCAACATCATCATCATTCCCCTGCCCTTATCCCAATTATTATTTGGTGTCGGTGCAGCATGTCTTCTTCTTCCACACGTTCCTATCTGACGTCATCTCGCAAGTAACACTCTTTACAGCCATATCACCTTTACTATGCGACTAATAAACATACTTATATACTTCTGAATTCAGATTTGTTATAGATAAATAACACCCAGACATACTCGTAGAACAAATGATAGAAGTCAGGGCCTCTCGAATTAAAATTGGTGAATATAAAGAAGTTTTTCTTCTATTCACTTCTGATATTGCACATGTAATGTTTCTAATACAATTAAGTCGATTGCTCTACAAGTAAGTATCTTGGTTGTTGATCATTTGACTTTGGCTAATTTTCTTATCTAAAATGCTTTTTCTGTAGAAATTTAGTAGTACGTGCTAGATCACTATCTGTAATTTAATTCTCATAAAATCATTTTTAGCTGCCTTCAGATTGGGCTTATCATGATGTCTGATAAATCAATTTTTGTCTCAGTGTTCAGATGATGTAACGTCTTTGAATCTGTTTTATGTAAGACTAGCGGCCTGCCCCAGCTTCGCACGGGTTAAATGCTGATGTATTATACATAATATATAAACCTTCCTCTGTAATTACTCTATCTATTAAAAAAACCGCTTCAAAATTCGTTGCGTGATTTTAAAGATTTAACCGAACATACAGACAGACGGCGCTTTGTTTTATACTATTTAGTGATGCTCATTATGTATTAGCAGGGGTCTTCTACATGCGGACTATGCGTAATGGATTGCAACACATTGCCACGCACCGACAAAACGCAGGCGACGTTGCATGGTGGTACAGGTTTACTGATTAGAAGTCTGACACTACCGACTTCCTTCCCAGAGGAGGGAGGTGGGGGGTGTCATGCCATTCCAAAAAACGAGACACCTACTAATAAATAAATATTCATCAACATTCACACAACGCCATCTAGTCTCAAATTAAGTATACGACAGTAACTTGTGTTATGAGTACTAGACAACTGATAAACATACTTATATATTTCTAAATACATACATATTATTGATAAATTACACCCAGACACAGAACAAATGATCGTGCTCATCACACAAACATTTGTCCTGGGTGGGAGTCGAACCCACAACCTCCGGTTTAGCAGTTAGGGTCACTAACCACTAGACCAACAGGCCCGTCAAGCTTAAGAAAAAGATTCTTGCAGTTGTGGAGAGTGATTTGGGCAGAAAGGGGTCCCCTATAGTTTGCGATGACATGTAAGTCGCAAAGCCAGCTTCCTCTATCACTAGCTGGCAGTGTGATCTCGTTTCAAGAGATCCTTGAATTTGAATACCTTGCAATACATTTCAGGTATAGAATCAGTTGTAGTTCGAATCAGCATATTTATTTTTCTTTTTTCTTCGTTCCAAAGAGTATAATATGTTATTCCCTGTTTGAAACAATTACCGAATCATATTCTATCATGTTTTGATGCATGCTCGTTGCCTAGTTACTAAAATTATTTGATAACATTGTATATCTTATCACTTATTATAATACTGCAATAACGACCTTTCCCTACCCTTTGAAGGACATTATTTGAAAACATATTAATAGAAAGAGATAAATTGCTATTTATCGCCTAGACGAAGCGGCGAAGCCTCCTTAGATAAAATTAATATGGTATCTTTTCTATCTACGATCAGTAGGCAAAACTTAAAATTCATTAATTATTTTTTACGAATACTTTACACTTAATTAAAGTGTCCACTATTTGACAAACCATGTTTGATATTAAGTAATGCCAATTTCAACTAAAATACGTTTTAGAGAAGTATTTGATACTCTTCGATCACTACTCTTTGATTTTTGGTAGATACGCACTTTGGGTAATGCCGTAATCGTTTTTGTTTACTTCAGCTCGAATACCACCCATCAGAATAAATTTTCATGTTTTCTAAATAATATGTTGTCTTGTTGGAACGTATTCAGCTAGAAGAAAGAAACAAGGGATCAGTGCCCACAGCTGGCACCTATCAGGGACTCTACTTAAGTCTCTAAAACATTTGATTCTTCAAAAGGGTGTGTTCTTTAAACGATTTCTCCTTATCACTATGAAACATCAAATTATTATCACCTTATTTTTTATTACTGGCTGCAAGTTTTTTATTTGCTTTTATCGTGCAATAAATAAAATTTTAGTTGATATACAAACCTAGATACACTCATATCTCTTTTATCCAATAGGTATAATGATAGCGTTTGTATATTATTATTTACGTCTAGAAATTACTGTTTTCCAACTTGACGTAGTTCCGGAAAACAGTTAACTCTAGAATATTCTTTAATTTGTGTTAATTGTAAAACATAGATTTTTACTTCGGTATAAAGGAAATGGAATATAATCTAATCTTAAAAGGATCTTTAAAGTATCCTCAGTTATATGTGCAGTTTAGTTTACTAATACCCGAGAAAGATAGAGTTGGATGTGCTGAAGTTCTGACTTTTGGGAATCAACGTTTAGGAACTTTTTGGACCACTATACAAAAATGACCACGAAATGCTTAGGCTGAATGCAGTTGATACGACTGCAATAAAACTGCAAGTCAAACATGCAGTCGACTGCACGCCGACTGCAATACAACTGCAATCAAACTGCAATTTTCAGTTGAAATGCAGTCCGTCTGTCTAGAGCCGAGACAGACTAGTAATACTCCAGATTACGTTTTTGATGTTCTGGAGAATAGTCTTTTATTGTTTTCGGGGTATAAACCTTTGTGTGCCTAAGGTCTATAGTCCCGACTTTCGTTTTAACAGAGCTGCAGGATCGTTCATTCTAGCATCTCTTTAAACCAAAGATTATTCTCCTTGTGGAGTCGTATGAGAGAGCTATGTTAAACTGTTTTAGTTCTATAGCCATCATGCTAGAAACTGTGATCAATTCTGTCAAAATTGATATTGTCTAATACTGCAGGATATTTCCAAAATAACGTGAGTCGATTTCTTACAGTTGTTTTCTCGAAACTTGTCCGCGATAAATAAATAATTATGAATTATCAATAATATAAATTATTATGTTATAATTTCACCGGCGTGGCCCAATGGGAACACAGCTAGATATGATAAGGTCTTTCCATCTTGTATTTTAGGTAAAAGTCAGCGATTTCACGTTCAAATGAACAACGTTTGATAACGATATAATAGTTGATAATGTAAATAAATATTGGCGCCACAATTTAGTGTTCCGGTAGAAACATCTAGAAGGATTATTTTTTTATTGGCAAAAGTTAGCGAAGAGAAGATTTTCTTTAGTGATTATAGATATATCCCATAGGCTGGTGATTTCCATGGTAGTTGTACGATGAAAATTTACCAACGGATCAAAATTATTGATTGAATTAATCCCTTAAATATTCCGTATTCGAAGTCATTGAATGTGAATGGATATAAGGGAAGAGGACGACCAAATAAACGATGGATGGATTGTGTAAAAGACGATATGGCTTCAAAGAGTGTTCCTTGCGAGATGACATCAGATAGGAACGTGTGGAAGAAGAAGACATGCTGCATCGACCCCAAATAAGAAATTCTGATAAGGGCAGGAGAATGATGATAGATTTAGAAGATCAACAATATTAATAAGTTTTTAAAATAAAAGAATAACAATCTTATTTATCTTTGAATGATTAAGTGCGTTGTACTTATCAAGAGGTTTTATAGTATCGGTAAATGACTGGCCGATTGTAGCGTGTAAAATGATTAGTAAAAATTGAGTCACTAGACTGATAATTCCTATCGTAGATATTATATCAAATGTACTGATATCTAAACTTGGATTTAAGAAATCGTGTGTTTTTGTTTCGTGTTTTTGATAAGTTGTGGTTGAAAATTTATCCAGGCGTCTTCGAGTAGGAGGAGGTATTAGGTATGATCATCGATTGGTGAACATACCTACCTAATAAAAAAACGTAAAAGATGACGACGAATTAAAAACCTTCTTTTTTCTGAAGTCGGTTGAAAAGAATGAGGATTTTTGTTTTCTACTTGCTTTTTGAGAAATTGTGTATTGGTTTTATGGTAACCTATTTTATTCAGATTCTATTTTCTGATTGGATTCTCAAAGCAGAGAGACGGTCTTAACTTTAAACGTAAATGCCATGCAGTTACCTTTACTCTTATTGTTATGACACACGCTGCAAAAAGACGTTTGAGCGTGAAGGAGTAACACACAAACATCCATACTTAAAAACTTTCACATTTATAATATTAGAATGACTTACTGATAATATTTTTAGGACATTTCTGGTTTCTTGGTATGTCATCAGATGTCACTAGTCTACTGCTACGTAATAAATTACAACCACTTAATACATCTTCTAGCATTTAATTATGTTTTACTCCTAACTACGTTTTTGCTCAGTCTCTTACAATAGGCTACAATCAAATAATCACAAAAATAGTATTAAAAATACTTAAAATTAATTCAGAACATTTATAAATTATAGAATGAAAAGTTTTCCAGTGTCTTCTTCTATATCTATATAACTTCTATAGATACGGCCAAATCGAAACATACGGTTTTCAATTATTTCTGAAATACTAGGAAAAGATTAAATGGCATGTACAAAGCCTCATTTAATAACTAGACTCATAACTAGTTACAAATTAAATTTAAGTATTCAAAGACTAGGTTCCGACTAAGCTTGCCTATTAATTAGAGTTGAATTTAATAGCAGTTAGACCATTTATTATAATTTGCTTCTTCGTATTTTATAGGGTCAATGCCATTACGTTCCTAATAATTAATCATTGAATTATGGAGGTAATTGAAGGCTTAAGGAAAGTAGAATGTATAGGATGATTTCACATGGTTGTTGAAATGGATAGGGTACCTACTTGAGTTCACTCAATACTCAAAACTCAATTATTTATTGTATTCCATATGTTACAGCGATAGTAAAAAAACAAGTTTAAAACAATAAGGGTCCTGTCGGGCACGCAAAAGTTTATAAGAGAGAGAAGGCTGAAATGATAATGCATAAATATTAACCCAACACGATTGGATTAACGTCGGTGATCAGGTGCTGGACCCATAATCTAAGGTGCCTTCTGAAACACGATAGGTATTATATTTGTTTCTAAACCGCACACAACATTCAAAAAGTGGGTGCGCGCTGTGGGGGTCGTACTCGAGTCACGGACTCTGGTCTTACTACTAGGCTATCATATACTTTTACATAATTTTGGATTAATAAGTAATAACAAAACAACGTAATAATAATAAAAAAACTAGATCTAGAATTTTCTGTAAAAAAAATGAAAATAAAACCAACAAATTATAATAATTTAACATAAACATTTAATAAGTATAAAACGTTCTAGTACATACCCCTTTTTACTTTAAGTTGGAAGCGCATTACATTTATTAGAATTAATTTATGACCAAGACAGCATGCTGCTGAGGAGATTGTTACGATGTTTTTTTCTTTACGTCAATAACGAAAGCGATGAGGGATGACGGAATCAGGCTTCACTTACAAACTCATTCGTTTACCTTCCCTTAGTATAGAAATAAAAAATAACTGCGGAATACCGCTAGTTTTAAAGAGTACAAGTCCTTTCACTAGCCTTAATATTAAGTAGCGGAAGTTTTTAATGAACAACTGTCTACAAAGTATGGTCAGTCGATCAAACATGCAACAAATGTCGCCCAAAGACGAGTAAGATGTGTGAAGGAGTAATTTTAACTCTCGGTCAACGACCCCAGTTGCTTTGTTCGTAAAAGCGACTGGTGCGTTTAGTTGTTTTACATTTTTATTAGATTAAACAATGTTCCTACTTTGTAGCAAGTACTTATCGGTTCGCAGGCATAATAAGTAATTAAAACAAATGATAAACATAATTATCTTTTTAGCTAACAACGTCAGAAGTTTAAGTGTATCCATCTGTAGAGTAGTTTTGTTATCAAAACATTTTTTTATGCTTATAACATTAACGAATTGCCTTTAAATGTTTTTTCAATCATGTTAATAGTCTTCTTTGCTAACTATACACCAAAGAAAAGTACATAAAACTGCGGTCAACATTATCACAATCACGCAAACAAAGTAAGCTATACCATTGACTAATTATTATTTTAATAATACACTAATTCTTAACAACTTCGTAGACTCGTACACATTTGCCTTCCCAACCTTCCGCTGTTGTGACCTGAAAAAAATAAGTAAATGATTGTTTAATTATCATATTTGTGAGTATAAAGATCAGTAACGCAATTAAAATAAATGATTGCGGCGAATCGAGAACCCTCTTCTTTTTTAAGTTAGTTAAAAAAGCTCCATTGTTAATCTAAACAAATGAATCATTTGTTATAAAGTCTATTAATGATAATAGCAATATTTTTTTTCGTTTGTAATTAATAGGCAACGATTAACTTAATGGTTACTATTTAGTTATTATTAGTTTCATACTTAATTGATTGTTTTAATCATAATCTTATCGAGCTAGGGATTAAAAAAAATATTACTTCTCATCAGTGTAGGCTCGACTCAAAATCTCACCAAACTGAGAAACATTTTTGAATTCGATTCACACTTGGAAAAAGCTACCAATCATCATCATCATCATCATCAGCCTATTGCAAACAACTGAAAAACTGCCAAACTGTGTCGATACAAAAACAATCGAACAAAAAACCTCTTGCTTTTCCGTAATCGGTTAAACAAACTAATAATTAATAATTTCCCTCATTTTACAATACCTCAAGGTTCTAAACCGTCTAATTAGCTTAAACGGTGTCTCTTTACAATTATACCGTCTCCTCATTATAAATTCTTTCCGAGGTTCCATAATTCTATGTTGGCAAGGTTAAAAGGTCTTTTCAGAGACAGGCTTAGGAGAGCAGAGCAGACTTTTATCACGTTGAAAACAGAATTTTGAATAATAGGGATGACGTCAGGGTACGAAAAGTAAAAATCTAATTAGTCCGTCAGATAGATATATAATTTTAAAATATAAGACACGTATTTTTGCGTTTATCTGAAGGATAAAAGCATCAAAGATACGCTGTTTTAGGCTGCCCGTCCACCGGAGCGGAGCTAGGCTACGGAGCGGAGAAACTCAGATTGATTAACCAATAGGATTGCACAAAATCTCCGTTCCTTGCAAGCCATTGGTTGATATTTCTCGGTTTCTCCGCTCCGCAGCCTAGCTCCGCTCCGGTGGACAGGCAGCCTTAAAGTTTAGGAGAGGAGGCTTGTGACGTAACGCCTTTGCAAAATTTGTACGAAAGAGTGACGTCACCCGTAACTTCAATTGACTTTTAGGTCAATTTTTGTTTGCGAGACAAAAGCAAAAATGCGTATCCAATATTATTCATTAAACTATATGACGGACATTAAAAAGTAAAACTGTCATTATCCCTATTGTAGTAAGGTTTTATTTTGCATATGCACTTTTTTTGTCATTAAAAATGCTTGAATGCGTCGTCTACACTAATATTATAGAGAGGAAAACTTTGTTCGATTAGTTCGAAATAGGCTCAACAACTACTGGACCGATTTCTTTCACCATTCGAAAGCTACATTATCCACGAGTAACATAGACTATATTTTATTTTGGAAAAAATAGGGTTCCGTAAGATATTTAGATTTTTCGTCATAAATAAAATGATAGTTTTTATATTATTTTTTTCAGCGAAATGAAGTTTGCAGGGACAGCTAGTGTGAAATAATTTGATAAGCCGATCGGCTCCGACAGCATCCGCTTTTAGATCTCTTTCAGCTGAATCACCGCTCCGGATGATTTGATCCCAAAACCTTTGACTTGGCGGTCCAACGGTCATGTCACTGGGCTATCAATACTTTTCATCAGGACACCAAGCAAGTTGTGTATACCTACCACTGTAAGAGTGTCCGGTGTGAATGTGCGCACGTGTGTCGACTTCCTTCCATTGTCTTCCGTCTGGATTTGTATTAGTTTGTCTTCGTCAACGGTCAGTAGGGATTTGAGCTGAAAGGAAACAAAAGAAAAATCAATCAAAGTATTTGGTATTGCGTTTTTACGAGACAAGCTCTGCGTGGCGCTAACGCACAAACCTACAATCTTTTTAAAATGACAACTATCCTATTAATATTATAAAGGCAAAAGTTTACAACAGTGGATGGATGGATGTTTGTCCAAACGGCTGGATAGATCTTGAAATAGTGTTATAGAGTTTGCTGACATCCTTTTTTTCGTAAGATGGGGGAATCCTTATGGACACCCACCTCCTCGGGAGAGGAATTGGGTAGTGTCAGACTCTTACTGACTAAACCTGAACCGCCGTGCAACGTCTCCCGTGTTTTTTTTTTCAGCTATAGCCAAAAATTGCGTGGGTGAAATCGCAGGCAACAGCTAGTTTAACATAAACATGGATCCTCAAAATCAATTTATCGTGAATTACCATCATTATGCATGTATTATTCAATCTATGCGCAGTAACCCTACCTTAGTCAATTACCTCGCATTACGGAGTTAAATATTCAAACCGAAACAGCTGCTACAGTTGCAATCAAATATGACATTTCTTTGTTTTGTGAATATTTTACATATTTCTGACATTGACATTTGGCATCATTGCATCAATTTTATTGATTGGTTTTGAAGTGGGCAATTTTGCTCCAATTTTTGCCAATTTTGTATCATTACGTGGTCGCATCATTACGTGGCTATTTTGTTTTTCAGTAAAATTGATTCTACTAATAGGTTATATAAAAGCGAAAGTTTGTAGGTATGGATGTTTGTTAGGTACCTACTCATTTACGCTCAAACGGCTGGATTAATTATGATAAAGGGTGAATGATGGACGATAAGGTGCTGTCTGAAGCAACTGCTTGCCGTCAGACTTGACAGCCGAATCACTGCTACATTGTCACCTAATTTGAATAATGGCTTTTGATTTTGACGGAATTTCATATGAAATTAGCCCGACACCCTGGGTAGACATATTATAGGCCACTTTTTAATCCACTGCGTTAGAGGGTGATGTTTTAGCAGCTATACCTAGCCAAAAATCGCACGGCCAAAGACGTAGGCAACAGCTAGTTGAACATAAACATGGATTCTCAAAATCAATTTATCGTGAATGTCCATCATTATGCATTTATTATTCAAACGATGCGCAGTAACCCTACCTTAGTCAATTACCTCGCATTACGGAGTTAAATATTCAAATCGAAACAGCTGCTACAGTTGCAATCAAATATGACATTTCTTTGTTTGTTTTATGAATATTTTACATCATTCTGACATTGACATTTCGCATCATTGTATCAATTGGTTGGATTTAAAGTGGGCAATTTTGCTCCAATTTATGCCAATTTCACATCATTACGAGGCTATTTTGTTTTTCAGAATTTTTTTTTTCTACTAATACTATAAACGTGAAAGTTTGTAAGTATGAATGGATGTTTATTACTCTTCACGGTCAAACGGCTGGATTAATTATGAAAAAGAATGAAAGGTGGGCGAATAACTTGACTCCCTGGATTAACACGTAGGCTACTTTTTAGCCAACTGCGTCAGATGCAGGTAATGTTTTTGTAGCTATAACTGACATTCGCGCAGGCGAAGACGCGGGCAACAGCTAGTAGCCAGTCATTTCGATTTGACATTAAGTAGGTACGTTTATTGTATTCAATGGACTATTTTCCATAGTTTTGACGAATAGCTAGTACATAATTATTTAAATTACTCGGTTCAGCAAATGTCAAACTTTTGCAATATTTACAATATTAAACAAGGTTATTATGTAAATAATAAGGCATCAATTTTGTTTCAAGGCTTTTGAACTAGGTAAACCAGTTATTTCGCATGTCCAAAAACAAATCTTTGAGAGTGATTCTCTACGTCAAAGCCTTCAAAAAAACGATGCATAAAAATAGAAATAAACGATTATGACACATATTTATTTTTTTCTTGAATCGCTTTTGTGTATTGAACAAATGCTAACAATTTACGAGAATCGAACCCGTAGAATATCGCGCACATATCTTTGAATTGGTGACCCAAACCGCTTATCCAGCCATCAAAATCAAAAGTCATTTATTAAAATTAGGCTACAATGTAGCACTTTTTGAACATCAAAATTATAATGGACAACACCCCAACGCCCACCTTTCACCGCTTCCTGTGCTTTCGCTACGGGAGAAGAAACGGCGCAACAAGCTCCCTAGCAGCATCCTATCCAAACATCAAACTCTATCTTTTACATAATAGACGGGCCTGTTGGTCTAGTGGTTAGTGACCCAGACTGGTAAACCGGAGGTCGTGGGTTCGATTCCCACCCAGGACTTAATGTTTGTTTGATGAGCACGATCATTTGTTCTGTGTCTGGGTGTGATTTACCTATAATATGTATAATTGTATATATTTAGAAATATATAAGTATGTTTATCAGCTGTCTGATTACCATAACACAAGCTCTCCTTAGCTTGGGATCGGATGGCCGTGTGTGGATATTGTCCCAAGATATTTATTTATTTATTAAATAAATCATCCAAACCAGCCATACCTTAACACCATCAGGTCGTTCCTCAATGAACTCCTCATCGAACTTGAAGCTGAAGGCAACAGTTCTGAAGGTGGTGACCATGGTGAGGGTGTAGACGTCACCTTCCCGCGTCAGGACAGCTACAGGACTGACCGCGCATGCTGTCTTGCGGGAGAGGATGCCCACACCTGAAAAACGGAAAAAAAAATAAGTTAGTGAGGGTATATCATATATTATGAAGCTGTGATAGCCTAATAGTAAGACCATAGGACTGCCAAGACAAAGGTCTCGAGTTCGATCCCACGGGGCGCAACGACTTTTTGAATGTTGTGTGCGGTTTATGGTGTTGTTGATGTAAATAAAACGCTATAGGTGAGCCACCCTCCAGCCAGGGTCACGTAGAGCATGTGCGAGTGATACCGTTATGCTGGCTTAGTTAGTAAAAGGGGCCCCGGCCACTCCCACCGACTAAAAACACCCCGGTGCTTTTCGTCGGCGGAAGTCCGACATATCCCCACGCCGTGCCCTCGGCGTGGGTTGAAGTCATAAGCCTGCTGCTGCGTGCACGGCTTTAGGCGTCCCTTTTTTAGAAAAAAACAAATCGTAATTTTGTATTAAAATTTATTACTGCCGATGGTCATAGAGCATTAGCGTCATCAACAATAGCTTATTTATGAGTAATTTTATAATTTGCATTATTATATCAAGGTTAGAGGTGAGTTATAATATCCCGCGCAAAAACGGCTATTTATTATAAAACTCGTTTGTTGCTGTTTTTTTTTTTATTTCGCGATACGGAACTGAACTTCGACTTAGTCACGCCTACATGACAAAAGTTATTTAGATAAACAGTCACAAGCAAAAACATTTTTACTCGACCAAACGGTTGCAGAAGTCTTTTTATGTTCTAAAGCATTTTATTAACATCAAAAACAAACTGTTCGTTCGTCACTGTGACACGCCTGCGTCTGTATCATGCCACGGTCGTGCTACAATCAGAATGAAAACTGAACTGTTCGTTCGTCACTGTGGCATGTTTGTGGCTGTATCATGCCACGATGGTGCCACAATCAGATAGCGAAGGCAAAACTCGCGTTGCCCCCGTTTATATGAAGACTTCATACTGTATATACTTAAGTACTGTGAATATACGTTTACTGACTTGTGGGTTGGAAATTAAATTCCTCCATTACAATTTTATGTTATTCTATTAACGCAAAGTATTCATATGTACCTATTCATATAAAAACTACCAAGAAACCAGAAAATCAATCAATATTTTATAATAAACTGGTATCTGATTATCAAGTACAAAGGTGTAAAATGTAAGGAAAATTGTAAAACTACTGAACTGTTATCATACAAACATATTTCCCTGACTTTTCGTAAAATACTAAAAATATTAAAATTTACTTATTACGAAAATTCAAGAAGAAAATAATTTGCTGTGATTTGAGTTAAGTTACATGACATCGCATTAGCATATTCCCGAATTTAAACCTCACATGTATGGGATTGACATTTTTGACACTTGACATGTCAGTTAAATACATTTGAGTGTTTTGATTAGTTAGCGGTTGGAGAAATGTGGCTTGTTTATGGCCCTAATTTCAATTGATAATATGGACAAAAAATGTTAATTTTGTTTATAAAATAATGAATGTAAATAATAATACTGAGTCCAAACTCTAATGTACTTTACTTTCATAGTAATTATACTTACAAATTAAAGTTATTTGAAATTAAAATAACGCATAATGCGTACTTTTGTGGGCATTGTCTATTTTAATGAGGTTATAAAATAAATTAATTAACTCGAAAAAGCATTTTTACACTCCACTGTTTGTTACAATTCCATAGTTATGAGGCAAAAGAAAAAAATGAATATAAACACTACGTGTGTTTTTATTCAGAAACTTCAGAAGATCCTATCAGTTTAAGAAAGATTTTTTTTTTCCTAGCCTGTAGTGTCCCACTGCTGGGCAAAGCACGGGTTCGGAGCAGTCCTTGCAGTCAAGATTTAAAAAACAAAAATAAAAGAATCAGAAATATTTTTTGACATTTATAGGTAAGTACGAAATAATTATAAAAACAAATATGGCGTAAGCAAATAAAAACAAAAAATAATTAAATTAACAAAATAGTGTTAGTAACTATGTTTTTTTAACTCAATCATAATAAATCAAAAATTCCTTTTCTTTCCTCTTTACTATCATTAAAGATCTCTCTGTATTCTTATCTTAATTGCAATAAGCACGCAACTAAAGTAAAAAAAAATAATTAAAAGGTAACTTACCAATAAACTTGAGATATTCTTCAAAGTTTTCTGAAGTCTTCAACTTATATCTAACGTTAATATAAGGCTCAAGACTCGCCATTTTTCACACCGTCTTTAATCACTGCTGACCAACGACTGTCGCTAAAACTAGTTTTTCTCTCTACCATCCAATCTGGAAATAAACGGTAATTAGCATCAGTTTAGCGGCAATTCACACTTAATGAGATTTACAGTGATAACCGGCTGAATGTCAAACGTAACAGGTAAAAAAACATAAAAAAATTGAATGATGCGAAAACTGTCGTTCTTAAAAATTAAACTGACAGTTACTCAGTTGTCATTTTGAAATTTGGAACGGGAGGTCTCCTTTTTTCCCGGGGTGAAACGCTAATGACTTCAACCCACGTCGAGGGCACGACGTGGGAATATGACGGCCTCCCACCGACTAAAAACACCCCGGGCCTCTTCTACTACCTAATCCAGCGTCATGGGATCGCTCGCGCATGCTCTGCGTGACCCTGGTTGACGGGAGGTCCCCTGTTCTATATTTGAAAATGAAGCCTTGTTGTCGTTATGGTTCTGTTATGTTTGAATCGTACTTCAAGGTGTTTTTTTTTTACTTTTTAAGTCAATTTGTAGCTAGACTTACTTCAGATTAAAAAAAATATAATATTTAAACCAGCCGATATACATCCCACTGCAGGGAAGGTTTGAGCTTCGATCATTTCTGTTTCGATCTCTACTGCGGGTTTTAGACTAAATTTTTTGGAATCCAGGTTTTTCACGATGTTTACCTTTACCGTTTTTAAAGAAAAAGAAAATATAAAATGATTTTCTTTTTGCATAAATTAAGTCTTTAATTAAATGAACTAAAGGCACGTTTGAATTGATTGCCGATTGTGAATTTGTTAGCTTTGTATAAAGTAACAAGTTCATTAAAAGGAACATTTTTGGCAGTTACTGCATAAAATAACATGTTCTTTAGAAGGAACATAAGTACCACGAAACAGCAGGGAAACCGCCTGTCGAAATATTAACAAAGTGTGAAGGGCAAGATATTAATTACAATGTTTTTTGCATACATTTATTATTACAGAAAAAACAGGTTCATATTTAAACATACATTATGACATAATAAAGTACTTTATATACCGGTAGTAATCTACAAAACAATCAATATATTTTATACTCATCAATTATTTGCACTTAATCTTTACTTAAAACTTTCATCTTGAATCACTCTATTTATTAAATACAACCGCTTCCAAATCCGTTGCGTAGTTTCAAATATATAGGCAAACAGACAGACAGACAGCGACAGCGACTTTGTTTTATATTTGTGTAATACTAGTGATATACAAATAATAATACAAAAACTCACTGAAAATCGTACGTATTATAGCGACGGCGATGACTTAATGAGGCTTACTTTAAATTGTTTATCAGTGATAACGAAAAACGGATAATATTTGTCACTTAGATATAAAACTGTGTAATCGATACAAAAATACCGCGCACAGTAATTAGTTATTTGCAAAACTAATTATTATGTAAGCAATTGTAACAATGTACAATCGGTGACAAAAGTGTTACTTGTATCGCGCACAGTGGTAATTGGCATAGTAATCTATACCATTCAGCTAACTGTACAGCCGTTTCAGTTGCTCCTATCAGCTTTATATCAGGCATTCCACCAACAAGTGTTGCATGTATTCTGTAACTTGACACACCAACCCTAATATTAATCCCTTCCCTAATCCCTTAATCTTAATATTTATATACCAAGTTTTTTCGCATAAAAAAATCTGTAGCTATTTTTTTTATTTGATTGACTGCTATAAGTTAGTCAAGTCTAATATTTTTACAATACTTTACTTTTTCAAACGACTTTGTCAATGACTGTACACTGCACCTGTTATGCTAATATTGAAATAGTAAATAACTCCATTCTTAGTGGACTTATTAATTAACCGTAACGATGAGACATCAATTAATAGCCTTTTAATTTATTTTTAACGCGATTAATCTTCGGAAAATTCTATTTACGTCAATTATTTTCCTATTGCATTATTGTTTAAATATGTTATTTATCTGGACCGATATTCGAACCGGAAAACCATAAAACAAATATTTAATATCCACACCACTGATCTATTGGGTACCTTACAAATGGAACTCAACATCATCATCATCATCATCTTTCTACCCTTATCCCATTTTACTTGGGGTTGGCGCTACAAGTTTTTTCCTTTCATTCTCCCTTATCAGACGTCACAGTACCATTTACTCCTTTGCAATTCATATCATTCCTTATACAATCCATCCATCTTTTCTTTGGCCTTCCCCTTCCTCTCCATCCATCAATATGGAATTCAATAAATGCACATCAAAAACCTTCTGAAGTCCCAGGTTCGATACCCAAGTAAGACAATTCGACTAACATATTTTATTTTTCTATCGTTTTTGCCTGGTTGCCTGATTGCCTGTCACGGTCGCCGGCGGTATAAGTGGCCGGTTGACCTAGTTCGGTTGACCACGGCCGGTTGTTAATGGCAAAGGGAAATGAATTGTTTTTGGAAATGAAAAGGAACTGTTTGTTTGTCCGTCCTGTTGTGGTAGGTACTGATTTAAATATCTATGTGAGTCAACTAGTGAGTTATGGATAACTTAGTAAATTTTCTATGTAGTTCGAATCTGCAAATAGATCAGTTTTGCCGGCTTTATTAATATTGAGTAAAAACATACAAAACAAAACAAAGGCCACAAATATTTATAGTAATACATGTAAGGATACGTGATGATAAATCCATAAGCTATTTAATAATCGGCGTCATTAATTAAAGTATAAAAAAACAACATAAATAAACAGAAAATCTTACCAAAAAAAACAAAATATTTTTAACACTTTCGTTCACAATTGTACACAACAAAAAAGCTGTCAAATCTTTAAAAACAAAACTTGGAAAAAAACGGTAAAAACAACAATAAAAAAAAACGTTATTTAACACAAACGATACGTCGATAATGTCAGAACGCGTGTATCAAAATAAAGCAGTTTAAATGCTGCGCGCGCGCCGGTCGCGTTTGTGTATCCTTTGACCATAGAGTTTATGGCATAGACTATAGGGTTTGACGTGAATTTCTTTGTTTACTATCACGATTTTGTTTTAAAGAGGTAGGCAGAGAAAACAAATGTAGTTTAGTTCTATTTACTCTACAACAATAAAAACTTTACCCACTAAATGTAAACTGCATGAAAAGTAAATAAAAACTTCTTGGCTTTAATTAATGTCTGTCTGTTAGCTTGTTTCAGCCTAATTTTACCTACCGGTTGGACTAATTTCTATATTTAACCGACTTTTTTATCAACGCGGAGCAGAAGTTTTTAACTGAGTTAGATTACTTCGTTTATCATGTAAACAGGTCATCGGTAGTACATACAGGTCAATAAAGTTGAATGAACTTCGTTCTAAACGTAAAAATTACTTCAATAGTGTCATCTCCATCAATTAAGGAAAATCTTACAAATAATTTAATAAAAAATCTTCAGGAACATAATGAGTAAGCAATTTATTAATAAATGCTTATCATTATTTAAAGGTTGTAGACTTTGGTATTTGACCTGTGGTGTTTATTTCTAATTATGGTGATTAACAGACTAGTCGATTAAATAAATAATTATAATAATAATGAATATGCCACGACTTTCATACGACGTCATCTGATTCTAGTCTCTAACAACGCAGAGTTTGTATTATGAGTACTAGAAAACTGATAAACATACTTATATACTTCTAAATACATACAGATTATAGATTAATTACACCCAAGACCCAGAACAAATTTCATACTCATCATCATTTCATACAAACATTTGTCTTGGGTGTGGATCGAACCCACGCCCCCTAACCACAAGACTAACAGGATAGTCAAGTAATAAATACCTAAATAAATAAAATGTTCATTTCCTATAAATTATTCTGATCCATCTAATTGAAATGTCATTAACTAGTTTCATATAAACCTTTCTTTGTTTTAAAATAAAATTAAAGACGTTTCTACTTTAAATTATTCCTTTTAGGTTTTCTTTTGCGTCGTCATAAGTGCTTATATCAATCTAGCTTCTAAGAAAATCTAGTATTTTCAACCTAGTTTCTTGATTGATGAAGCCTGAAGAATGTTTCAATTACTCGCATTGTTATCATTATACCATGACTAAGGAGCTATAATTGAAAAAAAAAAATCAGTTACTTCAGTTACAAAATGGAAAACATATTAGACTCAATTATATAAAAGAGCGTCTGAGATACAATAAAAAATAATAGATAAAGGGGATTTATGACTAAGCAGTTCTGCACAAATATTACAAACTTGTGAAGTCATGAGTATGAGATTTTTTTTTTAAGAAAAGATGTAAATTTGTAGCAATTATAAACAGTACTATCACTGTTAAACACATGTTATTCATTTCAACTTCATTTCCGCGTTTCATACTTCAATAAAACTGCAGTATACTTACAACTGTTCACATAATACTAAATGTATTATAGGTATAAAGAATGTAGCTGAACTAGTTTGCCTGACTAGTCATGCAATTCTTGCAACAGACCTCTTTACCTACAATCCTACATTGTAATTGATCCTTACGTATATCTATTCCGAGAATTTGTAGTATAATTCTTACCTAATAAAGATTTTAAATAGGAGTTCAAAATCACCGTTGTGGCAGAAATGGTTTTCAAAATCATTTCCATCTGAATTTAGGAGTTAGTGGAATGCTAAAAACTGAATGAAGTCTTCAGGTAAACGGGCGAGTTATGCCTTTTTTGTATCCTAGTGAAAATCTTCATGGACTGTCCCTCGTCAGGGGTTGACGAGGGGGTGTACCGGACTTTTACCTGCTAAACCCACTGGAGCGTCCTCACCTGTCTATGGCCGGGGGTACGGGGTTCACTTTTGCATTCACCGCTCCCCCGAGGCGAGTTATACCTAGGCTATTGGATCGTGGCACGACCGTGGCATGATACGGTCGTGAGCGTGTCGCAGCCCTTTCGCCATATCGCCGTTTGTGCTGATACGTAGCGCGCGGCTGTAGGCATTTATTGTTTAGAAACGGCCGAGTTAAATTACTGTATGCATTTATATTGAGTGAGCATCAACCAACCGTACATGAAAATACTTTATGTGATTTGGTCCGGGTGAAAAATGAATGAGCAAATTACGCTGCGGTCG
This sequence comes from Chrysodeixis includens, assembly GCA_941860345.1. NCBI lineage: Eukaryota > Metazoa > Arthropoda > Insecta > Lepidoptera > Noctuidae > Chrysodeixis > Chrysodeixis includens. The sequence continues at coordinate 11,034,898 of OW796109.1, read as the reverse complement.
TATTCCATGACGAATTGCAACGGCGCGTGGTTTTCCCAGCATAAGATAAAGAGTCTCTTAAGAGGTTCGAAACTAGTCGGGTGATATTGAAAAGTATTTAAGAGACTTCTAATGGTCCTAAAATTAATGAGGCGAACTCGAGAATTATTTGTGAAAATTCGTTTTATCAATAGAACTCGTTCTGTGGCTAAGTAAGTATTTAAAGACAACAAAAATCTCATCAATGTTAATGCACCCTTAATATCCATCAGTAACAATATTTTTTTAAGTTTTTTATCAACTCGAAATTGTTTTCCACACCTTACGTTCAATAGTGTTTTATTGCTACTAAAATAGAGTCAGGCACTGTATATGCGTCTCTCGCTGTTATCGAAGATAAAGATAAAGATAAAGAGATAAAGATAATTTTATTTGTTAAACATGAGTGTACATACATACATGTGCATGCAAGGTGTTCAATAATAATAAAAAAACTGTCATGTTTAGCCATTACAGCATACAAATATTTAAAGTAAGAAACATCATAAAACTCCGAAATAAAAATAACACAAATAGTTTCAAACTCTATACAAAAAGAAAAATTAACAAACTCTATTTCGAAGCATAAACATTATGATTTCTAGAAGTCCTGACATACGTACGTGAAATATTTCATAAACATTTTTTTTTTATTAAGCTCTACTGTATATTTCCATTGTGTGTAATATTTATTAGTTTTTGTATTTCGCTTGCGCGACGGTGCAAAACACTATTATAAAACAACGCACAAATATGTGTAGTTTAAAATAATAAAATATATTGTTTGTAAGAATATTTTAGAGTACTTACAATTTTAAAGGGGGTGATTTGGGGGTCATCAAAATTAAAGTATCAAGATAATTTAGAACGTTTTATTTAACGACGACAAAACAAGCAAAACATATCGAAAAATATTCGTAAAGTTTACTGAGTTTCTCTAGACCTACGATTAACTATTATATAACTACGTTACGCAATGAATACTAACTATATTAAAATTATACTATATTTACTAAAAGCCAAGTGAAATACTGTTATCTTATAATAGTAATACAATTTCAAAGCATATTTACCTGTATCATTTACCGGTATTTTTTTAAATAGAACCTTTTATCAGGTAACAACTTACATATTCCTTTATACGTAAGCGGGCACGGTAAACTGCATCAAATAAACTAAAATGCTAAAAACACTTACTACAAAATTGTGCTTTAAAGTAAATAATGTCACTATGACAGCTGTCAAAATAATTCACTTTTTAATAAATCATAATTTTAGGCAATTTGGGTAATGCCTGCATAAATACTTATTGCAATATTTCTAGACAACGTTATATTTCTATGAGAGCGTTAATAGGCGTTGCTTAAGGATGCAATAACTACAAATTAAGCTTTATTTCTTTTCTTAAGGTCTAAACATTTTCGTAAATGTTTTTAAACATTCGAGACTTGTACACATATTTTAAACAACAAACGGATCTCATTCGCGATGCTATTCGATATTTATTTTCTCCCCTAGGAAGAATAAAATTCTGCCCCGCGGACCATAATAAATATCGAATTACATAGCCAATAAGACTCGTTTGCTATCTAAAAGATTTTTCATCTTCACCGTCATCAGCAGTTCTGTATAAGTTATAGATTCGATATGCTTATGTCCAGCAGTGGGGAGTAGGTATAACCCACTGCTAGGTATAAGCCTATCTTCTTCACACGTCTCTCCTTTGGCTCTTGCTAAAGACAATTGCTTCTTGCAGAGATAAATACTGATCCAAAAATATCAAAGCCACAATTCGATTCTATCTGTCTACGTTATTCAAATCACAGGTCGCTCTTAAAAATACGTTATTCAGCTGATAAAAAGGCTAAGCAGAAGCGGAAAATTTATACACCGAAATAAGAATCTATACTTATCTTAACATTATGTGAAATAAGCTAAGCAGAAGTAAAAAATCTATACATCAAAATAATACGAAAATACTGATTGGTTTATTTAAATGATAATGCAATGTTCTAGAAACTTTCTTGTGCTTGAATACTAGAGTTTTCTAACAATATTTGATATTTCCTTTTATTCTCGAGGTAGTTCTAAAGCCATTTCTTTGAGACGTCTCCTGTGGACCTTGGTGGATGCCGTGACCGGTATAGCGTCGACGAATATCACTCCGCCTCTTAGCTGTTTAGCGTCAGATAGGCTTTCTGTACAAAAAAATACATTATAGTTAGAATAGATTGCAAAGATATTCAAAGAATGAAGAAAGGGAACTCAGGGAGTTTCAAATAGGGATACATAAGAAAAAAACATCAAAATAATTGTAAGTTTTAGGATCACAAAAGAAAAACTGATAAGAAACAGTAACAATTTAATTTACTAAACGCGGTAACGAACACGACTCGAGTTTTATCAATAAAAAAATGTCTAAGGAATTGACCCCACAATGACACACAACTTATTATTTATTTTTATCATTACGACAAACGATAATATAATTATTTATAGTTAGCAGGTCATTATATCATAACGACTTGAACTTTGGAACTCATTCTAAGTTCGTTAGCGGTAATCGAGAAAAAAATAGGTAAAACAAACTAAAAACATCAGGTATTATTATTATGTACTGACGAGACATTCAAAATCAAGATGTTTTTATTCCCGGTAGACCTCAAAGGCACTCAAATTAAAATGGCGTTAAAATTACAATTTACTGACTCTAGGTGCACGCCGGGGCGACCCGCCCCAGTTACGCACGGGTGCAATACTGATGTATTATAGACATGAACTTAAATCTAGAAGCATTTTACCTATACCAAAAACAAAATGCGACAAACTCTATTGTGTAGTTTTAAAGTTCTAAGCATATAATAATATTGGGACAAGACAGCGGAAAGTGACTTTGTGTTATGCCAGCAATAGCCCGCAAATTAGCTAGCGTGAAGATTAGTTATAATTGCAAAAAAGACGCAATTGTTTAAAAAAGTAGACTATGACAATGTGTTTATCGAAAATATCAGCTAACTCTTTTCCGAATTTCCTTCAAACTGATCTAAACGTTTGAGCGAGAAAGAGTAACTAAATATAGTGATGCATACATCCATGCATACCTTCTGTGTGGTGTCCGGATATAAAGAATAGCACCACCCCATATCCTCCACTGGGTGTCGTAAAAGGCGACTAATGAACCTTAAGACCCAGTGCACTGTATCAAGCACCTTAGGTCACCCGAATGGTGGTGGGTAAACAACCAACAATAGCATTCCCAAAGAGGGTTAGTGTCAGGCAGGCGGCTGACTATAAAAACATAGCCAAAACTTTAAGCAACATGTCTAGAAGACGTGTTGCGCCGACCCCAAGTGAAATGGGATAAGGGCAGGAAGATGATGATGATGATACATCCATGCATACCTACTCTATACATAGATACATTCCCACACAAACTAACATTCGCGTCTATAATATTAATGGGATATTGACGTTTTTATATAATGAGCATGGTGGATATTCTGCCACGTATACCAGTCATGGTATAATTAAGGGGTAATTTTACCTTCGCATGTGGACAAATTCTAACTACACGTCTTCGTTTCATTATATGTATGTAGGTATCTATTCTACAAATGTGCTTGTTATTGTACAACAAATAGTTGTTTTATAAATAACATGGTATACTACTTAGAGTGAAGTACTTTGTACTTATTATGGGCGGACGATATAAGAAAGATAGAAGGAATAGGATGGATGCAAAAGGCAAGAGACAGAGGAGAATGGCATAAACAAATTGAGGCCTATGCCCAGCAGCAGCAGTTTTGGAAGTCACATTAACATGTAGGTCCTGTGCCAGATCTCTCTCTGGTCGTGTCTCATTGCCACGTGGCGCGCGTGGTGGGTAAGTGCACTTATGTTACCACACACGAATATAATATGCCTCGTATAACTGACTAGTGTCATAATAATACTAGCCGCCATTACCAAAATTGGTCAGCTCATTATATCACATAACACGCTCAAATTACTGCCAAATTTCGACCTAACCCCTTATTCCTAAGGTTTATAATCCTTTCAAAGTGTACCTTGAACCAAATCCTTAATCTCTTGCGCCGTTGGCTTTACATCGGGATGTGGGACGACGCATGCGACAGGTAGATCGCCTGCAGCATCTGGTATACCCGTCACAGCTACGTCCAGGACGCCAGGGTGCTGGCGGATAACACCTTCGATTTCTACCGGCGATATCTGATGAAAAAACGTTGTCTAATGTTAGTTTAAGATAATAACAGACGAATAATAATATTATTATTGACTGTAGAAATAGAGGTAGACCTGAATGAGATGGATGGATTTAGTGTAATGATATTTAAAGAACAAATGGGTTACTGCTGAAATATGTAGCCGGAACCTCAAGTAATTTGGGAGTTGGTGTATAAGGTATAGGTTGGGACAATTAGGGCTAGAATAATAGATTGGGTTTCTCAACCATTACCTATTTTCGTAAATTAGATAAGTTCGTTAGCCATTACAATGAATCAAATCTATGATGATAGAAATCATAGATTTCATACGCTGTCAAGAGAATAGTGAAAAATCTGATATTATTTTAAATTATGACAACTTTTTTTTTATGTTCCTTGTATAGTTTAGTAAATAATATTAGATATGTACTTATTTTTTCTTTTGTCCCGCAAAAAATATCGTCAATGAAAGGCTAAAACTTTGGTAATTTTTGTTCCCAAACACGGGTTCTTGATCTTGATTGCAGCTGTTAGTCTCCAATGACACAACATCTGTAATTTCTTACTTCAATCGTATCGGAGACTTCATCTAGTCAAAAGATCGTAGATATACCTGATAACTATTATACTTCAGCAGCAGTTTGATCCTCTCCACAAAGAAGAAGTTCCAGTTCTCGTCTCTGTAGAACATGTCTCCAGTTTTGAACCAGCGGTCATCGGCAAATGTTTCTTCTGTAGCCTCAGGGTTATTATAATATTCCTGAAAGATTTCATCAACTGAATGGTCTGTAATAACTCTACAAACTTCTATAAGTGGCAACTCAACTATAGGTGACAAGTAGAACGTTACGCATCACCAACGTAAATTTTGAATTTGATGGTCCTTAAGTCGCTTGTAAATGGAAAAACAGTTCTGTAACTAAAAATGTACCCTAAAAACACAGGTGGAATTCAAGTGTCTTAAGAACGCTAAGAAGAAGAAACAACAAGTATGGCCTTCTCCAACTAATCATACAAGGAAAAATCCAGAGCCGGAGAAGGCCTGGTAGAAGAAGAATTTCTTGGTCGCTTAGTCTACGTGATTGGTACAACAAAAGTATTAGGGTGTTACCACGCCTATTAATCGATGGCATTGATCGACATCGTTCGACGTTAATCGATTGGTGTGGTAGCTTTAATCGATCGAAGATGTCCCGACGACGTATTGATCGACGTCGACCAATCCATTCTGCCTTCGTTCGACGACCACTCGATTTGAGTGGTAACACCCTTAGATCGCTTTTCTGTGCGGTGGCATCTAGATTACAAATAGCACTAATGATTGCCAACTTTCAGAAGGAAAGTACCATAAAAAGAAGCAAAATGTATTGTTTTTTTTTTTAGTAAAATGTTACTGAATTATGTGCGTCAAACATTCGCGCAAAAATAAAAAGTTAAGCTTTTAATTGCATCTTACCTTGAATATACAGGGACCTTTTATCCACAGCTCTCCAGGCACGTTAGGTTCATAAATATCTGTTTGCGTCTCAGGGTCTATAATCTAAAAAGTCTTGGTAATGAGAATTATAGTTCTAATACATTAGATCGAAATAAATATTTTAAATTAAAAGGGCAGTTTGGGAAAAATCTAATTTGTCTAATTTAGTCAATTCTTAGCTAGTTCTAACTCTTCTTTAATTTATTTTTCTACATGGACAAATGAATTCCACTGCCCAAAGATCAAAAATATGAGGAAACCTCAGACCAAGTTTCATCATGTTTTTGCTCCTCGCTAGACAGCAGTGAAAATATAATTTATTTATAGAAGAAGAAGAGTACTGAGGCCCTAGCCCATTTTTGAGCTATATAAGACTAGTGTTTACAATTATTTCTGGTACAAAATATCTCGTTACCCGATATTGGAAGCATCCCATAGGTTTCCCACAAGACCCTGGTGCTGGGTTGTCTCCTTGGAAGGCGATGCCAGAAAGCTCGCTCATACCGTATATATTCATCACTTCTGCATTAGTCGCCACTTCCTATAAAAAGGTTAAGGAAAGAGTTTAAGTAAGGAGTAACCTTAATGAAAATAGTGTTTACAGTTGTCTGAAGAAACACAATACAAAACGAGTCTATTGCTGGTCATTTTTCCTTTGTTATAGCAAATACAAACATAAAATAAATATGAAAATAAATTTAGTTGCAATTCTCTCAACCAATCGTACTATGGGATACTCATGATGGACCAACTAGAGCAATACGACTAATTCATGGCATTTTACATTAAAATTTGTCGGTAACACAATCTAGGAATAAAATAACATTACTCAGTAATATGATGCTCTTCAATTATTTAATGAGGTTGACCTCTTGTAGCTTTGTACAAAACCAAAACAGGTTACATTAAACAGTTTTCAGTTTTTTTTTTTGGAATTCGTAAAACTAAATAGCATATATCTGAAATTTTGTGGGCAAGCAGTGAGCAATGATAACTTTCTTATGGAAAGCGACGATAATTATAATCTTAGGTTAGAAGACCAAACCAGTCAGAATCAAGTATCCAAACCTTCAATTCATCAATCAGATCTTGCGGCACAGCGCTGCCTCCCATCATAAGAGTCGTGAAACAAGTGAAGTCACACTGATCTCGGATGTCAGGCTTAAGAAGAGTCGTCATCATCGTTGGACTGAATATGGTGTAAGTGGGCTGTGACAAAAATACTTTCAAAATATCGTAATATCAAGAAGAGTTAGAAATTTAGTATATTTCAAACGATCATACCTTTGCAGATAAAGAAAAATAATGCAATTATGCAAAATATTAAATACTCAAAAAGGACTCGAACTTGTGACACCTTGTTTAACGAAATAGGCGGATTACAAATTGAACTACCAAAATCTCTGACTGTCTCTTAAAATCTTACCAACACTTTTTAAGTGGCACGCCTCTTCAAAATTTAATTCATATTAAGGAAAAAAAACAGTTATAAAAATTGATCAGTACTGATGAAACTAGTCTTACAAATCCTTTAATCATAATAAACAGATTAATTACTAATACTACATAAAAAGTTACCCTGTATTTATTAATCAAATCATATGCATGCTCCTGGGTCATCTTTTCTGAAGTCTGTAGTCTAGTGATTCGGAGTATTGGCGACTTCAAAAAATTTAAGATGGCCGTCAACCACTGCAGTGGCGATCCGATCAAAGCAATTTTTGTTGGTGTTGGGAAAGTGGTTGCTCTTGACCTGGTAAAGAATATAAAATAAATAAGAGAAAAAGAAGACGAAGAAGAAAGCTGATGTTGACTGTAGAAACTTTAAATAAACTGTCCATCGTCACTATTCATAACAGACGATTTATTAAAATATCAAGTAATGATGCTTGCCCTAGGAAAAAGACCAAATAAAATTTCACAATTTTCCATAGAAATCTAGTACAAAAATTCCTTTAGGTGGGAGTCTAATGACAAAATATTAATTTAGAATAACAATACTTACCAAATATAAGGTATAGCGATGGCTAAATTCTTGTGCGTAACGGCAGCAGCTTTAGGTAATCCTGTGGTGCCGCTTGTTGCTATTAGGAATGCTATTGAATCTTCAGGGTCGAAGTCAGCTGGCCTGGAAATATGGCTTGATTAGGAATGAAGAATTAGGAATTCATAAACTCAATGTTGTGACTTACAACATACACCAAATACAAAACACGAAAGTTGCATTCTTCTTTTTTTGGATTTCAGGTCTTTTATACTCGGTAACAATCAACCCCTGACTAATAATACTGAATGTAATGACTGTCACTGAATTATTAAATAATAGGTAAGAACTGTCCAAAAATAAAAATAATCTCATAATCGACCCTTATCAAGCTGACCATATAAAGACACTAATCATTAATGATTTCAATTTTGTAATAAACCTACTAATTACAGAGCTTAGTAAATACTTACTGAAAGTCTTCCACCGGTGTATCATCCCCATTGTTCTCCATAAAGTCGGAGAAGCTGCAGAGATAGTCTCCGCTGTCGAAACTCACTATCTGACCATCTAAGTTCAAGTTGTTGAGAGCCAATTGCACATCTGGTGCTTTTTCACTTTGGCAGAATATGATTTTCGGCTTCGAAAATGCAAATGTATGCTGTAATTCAGCTAAAATATAAAAATCGCTTTAGTATCCTTTTTTCACTTGAATACGAATGGATATTTAGAAAAAAATATAAAATACAATCCATTAGGTAAAAGTTTATGATTATCATGATTTCTTCCGAGTTTTTGGGATATCGTCATGTTAGAGTTCAAGAAATGTCTTGACAGATTTTATTTTTCTAAGTGACCCCTGACAATGTATTAACTAACGTTACTAAGTGGCATCGATTTGGCTACTTCTCGGCCTGATTAGATCAAATTAACAAATACCAACGACAGCAAAATAAAAGAAGAACAAACATACTCAAAGTCAGTGTCCGATCAACCGCAGCAATGATCACTCCAAGATACAGTGCGGCATACAGCGGTATTGTCAGATCTATATGGTTTGGAGCCATGAGCACCATCACATCTCCATGGCCTATGCCCAAGTTTCTAAGACAGGTCGCACAACGTATAGACCTCTCTAGTACAGACGCATTTGTTTCTGATTCATCTGTAGCTCCGTCAATCTGTATAAGGATTGAATTATTGATATCGGTTAAATGATTAAGTATGTATAGTGATTTTTCTACTTGTAAATTATCTAGTTTGTTTCTTTTTTGTTTTTCTTCTTTAGAAAGTAGAGTATCTACTATCTTACAGGTTGAAAAAGCGAATGTGGTTTTCCAAAATGTAACGATGGGTTACAAGAATACTCTTTCAACTATATCAGTGTAATCTGTTTTGCCTATCATACAAATAACTTTTTCTTCTTTACAATAATTATATATTGACGAGGATATTTCTTACAAAGTTTATTACTATACTTTTTCGTTAACCTAACTAACATTACTTATATCACGTAAATATGCCGTTCGTGACCTTTGCTGATCTTTTCATTGTCACAACTACTATAAATACCATTCATATTTCTTTGAAACATTTACAAAAGAGTATCTATTATTGTACCTGCGAGATAAAATCTGGAGCATCTTTCAAACTTTGTAGTATAAGTTTTCCAAGATGGAATCTATCTGTTGGTATCCCCGTTCTTGCCACGATTTTCGATTGTAACTCTCCCATGAACCAATGTACGGAATCGTTTACTCTCCTAACAAGAGTCATTTTGATTGATTTCTTTGTCCTCTGCTTCTTATACTGATAGAGGCTGTAATCAATTGAAAAATTAAATGAAAGGAAATATTAGAAGACTAGCTTTTTTCACGGCTTTGGTTATAGCTGCAAAAACATCATTATCTTTCTGATGAAGTCGGCTGGAGCATTTTTTTTAAATTTGGTATGGAGTAAGTTGATACTCTGGATTAATACATAGGCTTTTTAACCGATTACGTAAAAAGAAGTTAATGATTTTGCAGCTGTAACAGACATTTGTGCGGGCGAAGTCGCGGGCAACAGCTAGTTGGTCCATAGTTGTATTATTGATTTGCTATAATGTACGCATACGTGCATCCGTGCAGGAAGTGTCAAGTTAATGTAAACAGCTGTTGCCTGCTTGTCTATCAATCTAAGCTAATCTTAGAAGCAAACGTCTCATGAATATTATTATTTTATTGCATATTAAGTAGGTAAATAATAATGGTACTATATTTACTCCTACATTGTAAGTATAAACTAGTAGTAGGTAAAAAAATCCTAATGATTAAAAAACAACATCATTAGGTAATGTCCATATAATAATGCTACAAAGCTTATTACAACACAATAAGTTATTACAATCCAAAATATGAGAAAATAATTACATGTTAGGTGAAATCAGATGTTTTTGCGATGGCGAATCAATTGCAATTATGACAGTTAATTTGAACAAGGTGATTTTCCTACGAAATATTTATAATGACTGACAAAATACATTATGAATAATGACCTTTTTGTAAGCTATACGTATATAATTTACTAATATTGAATAGCTAGCGACTGACCTAAGCATTGCAAGTGTGTAACACTGATATATAGCTGATACTTGATGATACATAATAACATAATCTTAATCTTTCTTTCATACGAAAGAAGACTAACGAAACAGATATATGAGTGTAGTTTGAATGGAGTTGTTGGGAGGGGAAGACCACGACAGACGTTCCAGGACCAAAATATAGGGAAAGTCCTAAAAAAGGGTCAGGTCAGGAGTACCCTAAACCGACGGGCGTGTATGAAGCGACTGATAAGTGTGGATGAAGCTAAAGTGGTATGCCAGGATCGTAGCAAATGGAAAGATGTGATCTCTGCCTACCCCCAAGGGAAAGAGGCGTAACGTTTATGTATGTATGTATGTATAATCTTCCTCTTAAAACTTTATATATGCCAAAAAACCCGCACTAAATATCATGGCGCGTAGTTTCAAAGATCTAAGCTTGCATAGGGATAGACAGACAGCGGGAAACGACTTTGTCTTATATTATGTACTAAAGTAGCAGTACCAAATACTGCACAGTCAAAGTCTGATGGATAAAATTGAACTCTCGGTCAATGACCCCGGGGAAAAATTTTAATTTTATTTTGTTACCTAATTTTCCACACGTTCTTCTTTTAAATTTGTCAGTAGTTTCTTAGAATAATTAAGAAAGTACGTATTATTACATCTTTGACCTATTTACATTTCAATCAAGAGAGAAGGTTTAAGTATATAATAACATCAGTTTTGCACCTGTACGAAACTGGGACAGGTTGTTAATCAAGAGTAATAATACATTCATCACTATAGTAGACATATTATATAGTTACGGGAAATAATCAATATATGCAAACTTGATATGTGTCAGGTATATTTATGTTTCTATAAATAGGTTTGTAACGATATTAGAGCAGAGCAAAGTCTATTTGTCATTATGAAACGACTTCTCATTAGAGGTTTTTCGTAAAAAATAACCTAATGTACTAAGTTGATTTAAGACTAATTACTTCCTAATGTTTATCTATTAATATCATGGTGCTGAATAGATTTTGATTGTTTGATTACTCGCGTCAATATAAGGACTGTATTGAGAAATATATGTTTTTGGTTTTGTAGTCCTTTTATCGGAGAAGATGGGCATAATATATACATAGGAATAGAAAAATATCAATATACTAAGAACTCATGAAGAGCCGCAAGGTTCATTTGATCCTAACGATAAGGACCAAGTTCCTGTGACGAAGGTGAATTTAAGATAGATGCTCTAACGGACATTAGTCTTGATCGGTTACAGACACAGAGCGTGTTTGCCTGCAATGACTTGCATCCTGTCTTCCTGGTAAAGTATTATTTCCACAACCATTACCGTTGATAGGAAACACTGTAGTGTATGATACGATTATAAAATAACTAGCTGCTACACGTGACTTCTTACGAGAACAAAAAATAGGGATGAAAGATAGATTTTGATCGATCTCAGACCTACTAAAAACATATACAAAATTACAAAAGATTCGGTCAAGTCGTTTCGTAAGTGTACGGGAACGAACATTGTGATACGAGATGTATGATTTGAAGATAGTTCTACAGTAAGGTTAATCTTTATGTCGCATTAGGTTTCCGGAAACAATTAAAGGACTTAGATGACAATATATTCATGATAAGACACGTAATAGAGGACTGTGAATTCAAAACTCCGACATGATGATACTCCTCTGCGCCCGCGCAATTTTTAGGCCCGCGACTTTATCCTGTATGTAGCGACGGAAAGTCGTGAGGCTTCTTGATTTTTAATCGCTGACCAAATATTCAATCCCGTACGCTCCCTTGACGCCCCCTTCCAAACTACACATGAAGTCTTACGACGATTCTTGGACGCCCTCTAAACTAGAACGAAGTCCATGACGTCTCTGGGGAAACCCGGACGGATGGTAGCCCTAAACGTGACTTATCGAAGATAAATAATAACTAGGCATTATGCTATTGCACATAAACATTAATCTATAATGTATTCAATAGTTTATTGTATATAAACATTTATGTTGTCTGAGGTCAAGTCCAGAAAGACAGTGAGACAATACTCAATACTTTATGACATTGAGTATTGAGACTACTGGCTGATATTTTCTTCGCAGATTACGGCCCCTTGCTAAATTGAAGCTAGCAGGGACCGTAATAGGCTGAACTGATTGTTTGATAACTAAGTCTAGGTCTGCCAAGGGCAGCGGAACTAAGGCAGATTACTGTCGTGTGACATTGGTAGTATAGCTACATAATTTTCTATAACTGTGGTTTCACCATTCATATTCGAGCACATGATCGAAACTAAGCAGCCATTATATGCTAGGGTATTGCCATTGATGGAAACGTCTAGGAGGACATCATCATCATCATCTATAACTTCATAGCATTATTTACTTGGAATTTGACTACGAACTAAAGTTGTTTTTATTGCATCATGTGCAACAAGAAAAAAACTATAGTTGGTGCCTTTTTTCTTTTTATTCAATCATAGATGTAAATTTAGATAAATGCACATATTTTCGGATCGATGAACCAAGTCGAATGTAACGAGTTTTTCGAACTTTGCACACTTTGGACTCGGACGATTCGATGCGGGAAAGCGTGCGAAGGGTTTTTTGAGATTTTACATACAGAATTCTAAAGTACTTTTTGTTTGACGCGAACGATAAAAACTCCATATCTTCCTTATAATTTATTTCATCTGGTCAGTAAAAAAGCACCTGTTTTTGGCAGTCACATCAAGGACATTTAAACATAGTTCTTATACATATTTCTGGAACACACAAGCGTCATTATCAATCTGTTGTTTATTATTCATCGTTATCAGTGTTTACACAACAATGCTTAATATAGCTTCCATGCAGGCGGCATGCACGCATCCAAGACACAAACAGCTGATATCCATATATTTCTTATTTGGAATCACTTTAACCGCAACTGCAGTAAAATTAACTTGTCCACCTTTTGGCGTCAATGACTCTAAATGCTAACCACTATGGTCTCAACGGGAAAAAACCCACCAAATCAATACATAATGATGATAAAACAAAGTCCTCCGCCGTGTCTGTCATCTATTCCTGATAAAGTCAAAAACTACTGCAACAGTTCTGTTCAACCTTCAACCGCCCCTTATTTTTCGTGGGAAAATATCCCACTATGTTTGTCCCGGAGCCCTTTGAGTGCCAGGGTCGCGGTAACTCTTACGAACATCCCGCAGCCCCGGCAGGAACCTTTAACCACCCCTTAAGTAAGTATCTCTTATTAAACTTGGTTTTAATATCAAAATTACCACTCAACTAAACCATACTAATAAATTAATTAAAATTTAACAAATATTGTAAAACTAATTAAACACAACTTTATATAATGATTATTTAATACCACAAGGTTTCTATTGTACATTGAAATTTCTCAAAAACTAAATTATTAAAATTAATATCAAATTCGACCACCTAAGCCCCAAATTAATAAAAAAAATTACATACCTGATTTTAACCCTCAATTCAACTTCCGGACAAAAAAAAGCAATATAATTTAAAAACACGCACTTATAACACAGTTTAAGAATAAGCAGTGAAATTTAGGTCAAAATGCTTTATATTATTATTTTTAAGTAATATATTTCTTTGAAGGAAAATATTTAATATGCACAGATGTTTGTTCTTCAAGAAGGGTGATACCGTTCTGTGTGTTGTAACTATAGAAGCTAACTATTGTATGGTTAGACTAGAATATAAGGCGGGGGATACACTGAGTCATAGGACAGCGTTTAATTATTATTTTTATTAATAGATCTGTTAATAAAAAACCGACTGGCCTGTAAGTTGGTCTAGTGATTAGTGGCCCTGACTGCTATCCGGAGCTCGTGGGTTTGATTCCCACCCAGGACAAATGTTTGTGTGATGAGCACGATCATTTGATGTGTGTCTGGGTGTAATTTATCTACAATTTGTATGTATTTAGAAATATATGTTTATCAGTTGCCTAGTACTCGTACACAAGTTACTATCGTATACTTAATTTGAGACTAGATGGAATTGTGTGAAAGTTGTAAATAAAAAAATCGTCAAACATCCTGTTAAGGAATCAGTTTTTTATTACTCTATTTTTACAAAATAACGAAGCAAAGACAGTTTAGAATAATAAAAAAAAATAATCGCCAAGTGTAGACCCAACTTAATGACATCGAAACCTATAGCGTAGTCGTCCACGTTCAAATATGTAGAAGTTATGAATTATTTGAGCAGTAATAGCTGCTTAGTACAAGAAAATTACTAACCATGGCTTCAGAAGGACAGTGAGCCTACTTTGTTACTGAATAGTTAATGTAATAACTGCAATTTTAGCTGCTTTGCTACCACTTAGACTGAATGACTAGAATATTACAATGAGAAATGCTCAGTCATTGCTTGGTAATTTTTATTTTAAATGTTTCTTTTGTGATATTTTTTTTGTTCGATAACTTATTTATTTGATAGAATATCAATTATAGAATTTACGGTAATGAAAAGTTAACTAGCGATCTGCTTATACATATAAACCTTCCTCTTAAAACATTCTATGTATTACAAACCGTATCTAAATCCATTGCGTAGTTTTAAAGATCTAAGTATACATAGGGACAGACAGCGGGAAGTGGGTTAGTTTTATACTACGTCGTGATTTTGATTGCATCTTAATTCAAAATATGCCTATCTTATTTTATATCTACTTTTTAACAAGGACTATAAATGCGAATGCGGTGTTACATAACTTGCAAAAACAACACTGTCAAAAAACAAATTGCTTTGCTAATGTAACTTTCGATGTCATAATCGCTATTGCCTTGCTTTTGTAAGCTAGCTAACTACCTTTCACTAAAAAAAAATATTTCCAACACTTTAAGTTAGGAAAAGGCTGTAGTTTTCCCACGCTGTCCGCTAGGGTGGGTCGTAGTTAGCAGCATTTTTTTCTTCTTACTTTTAAATAATAAATAAACTAGCAGTAAATTAAGGACCAGCGTATGTCGTGCCTCCTTCCCTGTTTGAAATAAACGTACAGTTTAATGAATTACTAATTAGACACCTTGGTAGTAGTGTCAAGTTAATTGTAGGTACACAACCCCTCATTATTGTTATTGGAGTAACACGTATGTAAGGTCAAAATTTTAAAGTGTTTGGAAAAGTTTTTTTTCAAGAATAATTGGGATAATTAATACCTCTTTTGACCTGGTAAGTGTATTCAAAGGTTTGTTCAGAAAATAAATATGCGTAAGTCTAATATCGGATTTTACAACTATAGTGTTCAATATAAATAAAATGTTATTTATCTCATATTCTGTGTGTCAAGCTGTGATTGATATTTATTTTTATTTAAATCGGAACTAATGCCGTCATAGACAAAAACCACTTCACACATCATCACATCACTTTTGACAGACAGTTGAGTTGATCCTTATAGCGAATATGCACACAACGTCCTCATGTAAATATCATCCACGTGCCAAAAGATCCTTGTCGCACTATATTAGCACAGTATAGGTTTAGGTACCCTTTGAGTACCCTAAAAGAGATGAATTTCTGTCCGATATACTTATTATTATCGTAGCTTCTTTGTCCTTAAGGATTATCATCAACGTCATTAGGTCTGACCTTTACGTAAGTTATGGAATAATTGAGTATCTATGACAATGTTTACCCATAACAAGAAATTAGATAACACTAGCTGTTTCTTAAAAAAAATCTCATCGACTTAGCAAGCTGTTCAAAGTGTTCAAACGCCTGTAAAATGGTGATAGCAAAACTCCTTTTACCACGCCTTTGCTATTTATTATTGTACTAGTTTATGTAAATAACAAATAGAAAAGGCGTTTACAAAAGAGTCGTTTAATGTAATCTAGGGCAGAATGCTAGATAGGCTGATGATTTGAATTATGTCGTGTTGAGTATGGATGGAGAGAGGATATTTGGATGAACTGTCATAGTTGTAAAATGAGGGGCAGATTTATATTACACGGTTACAACATACGCCAAATCACAAACGAAGACATTCTACATCGTTAAGTTTGTTCGTAGCGGAAAAAGAAATATTTTCTACAGAAGTATACTATAAAATCCACAAACAGTGTCTGTCCTTTAGCCAAGTATGTTAAGATTGAGTATCACTACATAGTATAAAACAAAGTCGCTTTTTCTATCCTCTTATCTAAATACGCAACAGATTTTGATGCGGTTTTTTTTAATACATAGAATGATTCGAGAGAAAGGTTTATTTGTATAATACTACACCCCTACTCAAAACCGCATCAAAATCCATTGCGTAGTTTTAAACACCTTAGCAAACACACGGACAGACATTTAAACACACATATAAAACTTCAAACAAAAACCGCATCAAAATCAATTGTACTGTTTTTAAACTCTTAGCATACATAAGAAGCGACTTTATTTTATACTATGTTGTAATGACAATTCGATAAATTGCTACCCATTTTTGCGGCACACATGAGATTGTTATAAATAACAGTAAAACATCGTCCGGTTCGAAGTCCAAAGGTTTATAACATTTACAAGATAATTGTCCAGAGGTTAAAGTCCGTACCGGTGTTATGTTTTTGAATATTGATAGAATAATATAGTAATACCGGTCTGTATACTTTTGTAACCAGCCTCTTACTAAACACCTAAAGAAGGATTGAACTTTGATCAACACACTTGCTTTTTTACGAATTGCCGATTTCAAATACCAGTTTTGTAATTAAATTTTTCTAATGTCGTCTTCAGCTGTCAGTGGTGTTTTAGAAATGCCAAGGGGCTACATATTATTATAGCTTTGAGTAAGTCACATTGGTCTATACTTGCCCTAATTAAATGTTTTAACGGTAAGGTAGAATTAATCCGTGCATTAAACCTTTACGTCCAAAAATATGGCATATCCTACTTTTTTTCAAATAACGACTCCCGCACTAAAACTAATAATCCTTGTATCGCGAGGGGTTTCACAGACATTTAATGCACACACACCCAGACTCAGAACAAGCCTTTGTGGATCAATTGGCTGTCCGTGCAGTCTATAATAATATACGCAAAACTTTGTGAGAACGGATGGATGTTTGTTACAAAGGGCTGGGAAAAGTTTGATGAATTTAGTATAGAGTTAGCTGACACCCTGGATTAATAGATAGGATAACTTTTTAACCAACCGCGGGCAAAGTCGTAGGCTGGTATTCATCATAAATAGCATGTCGAAAACTTTTATGGATATAAACCTATACCTCATCTTGTGATTGTACAGACTAAAGAGAAGAACTTACAAAATATTTGAACTATCATGGTTAATCTAAATTGAGGCAATCTGCTATCTCACTACAGTTTACTGCAACATCATATCACCATTAATGATTACTGATTCAGCTTTACTGGCCTAATCAATTTGCGACATTTTATCGTGATAATAAAAATAAATAATAGCATAGATAGTGACCTAGTCAAGGTGGTTGATATGTAATCTGAATGAGTATTGATGGGCCTTAATATTGTTAAGATTGTTGACGCCAACTGCGGTTTCGCCTTAGACTTTGGACTTGTATAATATATGTATTAAATGAATAATCCTGTTTTGGAAGATGGCTGTCCACATAATTTCTTAAAAGAATATGAGTGTGGTCAAGATTTTACTTATTATCTTCTTTCTTCTATCGTCTTTTCCTAAATTTTCGTCATCTATGATTAATCCAACTTTTCTTTTGGCAATAACCTGGCCCTCGTTTTTAGATATAAAAAATACTAAATACAAAACTGTAATTGAACTTGCAATATCGGTATGTATGAATATCCAAGGATTGGACCTTGGGATATTCCACATGGAGTTTTCATGTACGTTTTCCTCTTTCTTCTTCATATGCTGCCATCTTCTTCCGGAGGCTGGCAATCATTAGAACTATTTGAAATCCGGACATTGCCGCACAAAAGAGCGACCTTGTACATTTGTTGCATTCCCTTACCCTTATCCCAATTATTATTTAGGGTCGGCGCAGCATGACTCCTATTTCCACACGTTCCTATCTGACTTCATCTAGCAAGTAACAATTTTTGCAGACATAATAATATTTTCACACAATCCATCCATCGTTTCTTTGGTCTTCCTCTTCTCCTATATCCATCCACATTCATGTCCAGCACTCGGTACTCAACAGCCTGCAGTAACGGTACTGTTGCTGTACCAATCACATAACTTTCGTATCTTGCTCTTGATTTGCCCTGGTATAATTACTTTGAAAAGGATACTTTGTCGTTGATTTTCGTTAGGTGTCTAATTAATATTATTAAAGTTTCCTAGTCTTTACTAAGGTTGAACCTCTGCATCATTCCCCAATAATGGTCAGAAGCTCTGAGTCTTTCCCATTGTCTGCAATACCGTCTCGTCCATACCCCGCTCATAACTATAATTCTGATATACAATATTAAAGTGCTGTCACGTCTGTCTCTTAACAGGATCAAGGAGACCTGGTCCAGGACAAACTGAAACACAGCAATGAAAACTATTAACCAGATTGAAAAACATGTTTTGGTGTCAGTACCATAAATACCAAAGTACAATTTTTATCAGACAATAAACGCTGTCTAAAGTCCACGTCCTGTTGTGTTAATCTCAAAATCTTTTGTGTCTATATTTAGTAGATATTCAATACAGTGTATTAATTATCATTCAAAATATTCAGTCACGGTATTTACGGCCAAACTCTTCATATTATTTGCGTTAACAATTTTCACATGGCTACTCAAGAAATAACTCACTTGTTGCATTTTAGTTTTTTTATCTTATCTTAGGGATATTTTGATGTTTAAGCAGAGCCCACTACATATATATTATATATACTCATCATTGCAACTCCTGTGAGCCAGGATCACTAAAAACTTTTAGTAATAAGGTAGCCTATGTTTGCCAAGCAAGAGCATACCAACGACAGTTGTACTTTAAAACGGGCTTGAAGAGGTTACCATGACTAAAATTGATCGAGAATGAGAGAGAGAGAGAGAGAGTCCCGATCTAGAACAATGAATCGAACAAGAATCACCTAGCTCTCTTTTAATTCACGGGATAACTTCAAGGGAAGAAACCCGGTTCTTTTTTAAGGTTTACCAAGGATACAGGTCCAACATGCAGAGGCCTTGTTAAGAACATTAACCTAAAATGTGATGTAATCTATCATTTGTTTTGTTTATTTACATATTTTTTAGTTCAAAAGGTAAAAGGTACGTAAGTTGTAAGATTTATAACATGAAGCTCTGTGTGTCCCAGAGAAACAGTTAACTGTCTTAGAACCCACAACAAAATTAGCTGAGAATAGTGACATCCTGCGTTACATCTTATTAATGCAGTTGTGGAAAAGAAACAGCATAGTTAATTAATGTTGTTGTGGAAACCTGATAGTGCCCTACACCACATCGAGCGGTATCTCCCGTCTACACCTACAATAATAGTACTTTAAGAGATAGTACCTACTTTTTTCAATACTTTTATGCGAGGATCCGAAAAAAGATTACTTACAATACAAAATTTTCTCTCTGATAAAAGTTTGTTTGGTGTTACTAAAACGTCTCTTAAAAAAGCTGTTTGTTTTCATACAAACTAAACTTGTGATTTAACTATTTTATGGTTTCCCGCAAAGATGTTAAAACGATAAAAAAGAAAAATGGACCTTGATCAAGAACGAGCGTAACTGCGAATCTATCTTTATTATTATTTATTGACTAGTACAGGAACTTGTCAATAAATAAAGATATCAAAAGAAGAAAAGGTCGTAAGTCCGGAGTAAATGCTAATACTGTACCGATAGATGTAATTTATAATCGTACGATTATCGGCAATGTTACATTATCTAGACCAGAGACAAGATATTTGTTAGAAACAAAAAAAAATACATTTTTCAAAAACTATAGTAGATGTGTTAAATATTATATAACTCTTACATAAATTGAGATTTATTAAAGTACGTACTAACAAGAAATCTGACTGCTTCGGAAACGATCTATTTAAAGGTGAACGCACACTTATCCGAGCGAAACGCATCGAACTATTCGAATAAAACGGATTTTAAAACCTCGCACATTTCAGATTCTGACTATTTACACGATTTGATTGCGAGATTTCATTTTGTATAAAAAATTCAAAAATTCGTTTCACTCGACTCGTTCGGCGCGATGTGATGTGCGATAGTTGTGCGTCAGCTTTAAAGTGATGTAGGAACAATTTGATACACCCAGTGTCACTTATAGTTAGTACTAATCTAAGAACACTGGGATTACAAGGTAAAATCTATCAAGCCGATGCTACAGAGCATGCTAAAGAAAATATAGGTTAAAAACGACAGCAGTAACCGTTGAAAATATTTGATGAACACCATAATTATTAGTACTAGCTTGAGAAGTCCCACTGCTGTGCGAAGGCCTCTCTACTCTTCTTCCACTTGTCTTTCTCACTACGAGCCACGGTTGACCAGTTCGGTAGAAATAAATCCAGGTCATCTTGCCATCTCCGCCTGGGTCTGCCTCGCTGACGTTAATTATGTAACAGAGCCCATTCGGTAGTTATTTTGATAAACACCAATCCTGCTTTTTTTTTTGTTTTGGCGGAGGAATCCTCATGGACACCCACCTCCTCGGGGGAGGAATATGGTAATATCAGACTTTTACTGACTAAACCTGAACCACCGTGCAACGTCTCCTGCGTTTTGTCACTGCGCGGTAGTGCGTTGCAGTTCATCACGCACATGCACACCAATCAAAATAGTAATAGTAAAATAAACGCGAAAATTTACCTACATGTTTATGCGTTACCGGTGCGGTGCGAAAATTTGTGATAGTTTTGACAGCGTGAGACAAGCTTGATGTTTATGCAGCTATAACCGACAATCGGGTAAAGTCGTGGAAACAGCTGGTATTAGGTACATATTTAGGTAATCCGTATAGAGGATATATTATCCTAATCCTCCTTTTAATTAACCTTCAAAAAACGCACTACCTAGCATTACCTGTGAGTATACAAATCTTGTTATAATAATTTTGATAGAACCTGTTTAGTCACCTGATATTTGATAATACTAAAATAGATAATTAAGGTACAAAGTTCAGTCCGATGATGACCTTGCCTAGTGCTATACATGCCCTGCCCATCTAGCCAAGTTACAATTCTACAATCGTTAAAGTACAAAACTGGATAGCCGAATGGTATAGGCACCACGCCAATTACCACTGTGCTGGGTTCGATTCCCGTGTAGGACAAGAATTTATGCGATTCAAAAATGCTTGTTTTGAATCTGGATGAGTTTTTACATGTGAATTAGGATCTGTGAATCCCTCGCGATACAAGGATAAAATTCCTTACTGCGGGAGTCGTTTAAAAAATATAGAAATTAAATTAAGAAAGAAAAAGCTGAAATGTATTGAAATGACATTTTGTTTCGATACAACACGGGACTTAGACCTGTCATCTCCATATATTTATGTGTTTTCTGCTGACGATAACGATTGTAGAATGACTTGGCTAGAAGGGTTGGCTTTAGACTTAACTAGCGACCAGCCCCAGCTTTGCAAGGATTCAATACTGATGTATTTTACATTATAAACCTTCCTATTAAACAATCTATCTAAAAAAACCGCATCGAAATCCATTCCGTAGATTTAAAGATCTAAGTACGAGTATATACAGGGATAGACAAAAAGCGGAAAACGACTTTGCTTTTTACCACGTACTGTTTAGTTACCTTATATACTGATATTGTTTGAACTCCGTGTGGTGTCCGGATATAAAGAATAGCACCACCCCATATCCTCCACTGGGTGTCGTAAAAGGCGACTAATGGACCTTAAGACCCAGTGCACTGTACCAAGCACCTTGGGTCACCCGAATGGTGGCGGGTAAACCACCAACAATCGCATTCCCAAAGAGGGTTAGTGTCAGGCAGGCGGCCGACTATAAAACCATAGCCAAAACTTTAAGCAACACGTCTAGAAGACGTGTTGCGCCGACCCCAAATCATAATAATTGGGATAAGGGCAGGGGAATGATGATGATGATGATGATTGTTTGAACTAGCTGCGCCTACTGGTTTCAGCTGGGATTTGTCACATACCTACTGTTCTTCACTATATTGTTCCTTCCTCATCAGAATACTATATTTTTTGGGGTCAAGTAACGTAATTCATTTCATTAATATTGGCCAATTTTACAGATAAATTGAGACAAAATTATAAGGATTTCATACTTTTTTAATTAGGTAAAATATCGATTTTACGATAACTCTCAATCTAATTTCCATCAATTATTAAACACTGATTTATTTTCTTCAATAGATATAAAAAGCCTATTTACCTTCGTCAACAATAAAACAATTCGTCAAAAATAATTTTCTAATCCTCAACACACGTTTCTAACGAAACAAAAATAAAAAAGGTAATGCATAAACATGTAAGTGTATGTTACTATTAAACTTAACAATATTTACAAACGATCAAAGTCACAGCGAAAACTAGTTTCAAAACCTCTATTCACAATCCTTATCTTAACATTTTCCACTATCATCAACAATATAAATATAGTAACAAAAGATGCGTTAATTATCAGCAGTTACCACCAAGTGATAAAAATAAAACATTACTTTGCAAAAACATATTTTGTATAAAACGAGACGCCGACTGGTCAATAAAACAGTTGATCACAAGATAGCGTGGACTTCGGACCAAAAATACACTAAAAAACAATTAAAATACATATTTTTTATAAATTAAAATATTAATAATTAATTGTAAAAATGTTGAATGACAAGAATGTGTATAAAAATGACGCTATTAATAGATATATGGATGAACTCTGTACGAGGGTTGCGGCGGAGTCCGGTATACCAAGTGACAGGTATCATTTTGGAAAGCTGGTCCTACGGAGCTTGAAGGATGATCCTGATTTTATTATGCAGGTAAATATTTACCTTTAATTTATAATTATTTATTAGCATCAAGACATTTTTTTCTTTTTAAGTATTTATTTCAATTTTGTAAATAATTGTCTTCGAAAAGAATACCCTTAAGGTTAAACCAAAACTACAATATTAAATACATTATTTTTAGCAGCTATCGTTTTGGCGATATGTCAAAAAATAGTTTAAATGTAACCGAAAATACTCGCAATTGTGTAAAGCTGCGTAGTAATCTGGGGATTTACTAATATAACGAAACATTTCCCTGAAATTTCCTTTTTTATCGATACATACAAAGTATAAAACAAAGTCGTTTCCCGCGTCTGTCCGATCTATACAGGGTGACTTCGAAGTCGTGGGCAATATTTTAAACTAAGACACTACCTATTAATGATACTAATTGCGTTAGGGCCATTTTTACGTAAAAAAAATAGTAATAATGTAGGTAGTTACCTAGTTCCTCCCGGCGGGGCCGGACATTCTACGCCCGGCCAGGCGCCGGAGGGGTCGCCGAAGTAATCGTCTTCGTTTCCCGTGACCTCTCCAAGGTGGCGCACACCGAAAACCCGGGGGTTTTAGTGGGTACGGGGCCGCCTCACGGCCCAAGCCCCACACTCCACAATTTTTTTTTTTTTTTGCGTAAAAGTAGCCCTAACGCAATTAGTGTCATTAATAGTGTCTTAGATTAAAATATTGCCCACGACTACGAAGTCACCCTGTATACATAGATTGGACAGCTGCCGCGGGAAATGATTAGATCTTTAAAACTATGCAATTTAATAGGTGTCACAATGATTCAAGAGAAAGGTCTATATGTATGTATAATGCAGACAGACAGACATATATACAGACTGACACGGCGGAGGACTTTGTTTTATAATATGTAGTGATTGTAGCACTAACCAGGGCATTGCCTGCCAACAAAACGAGATTAAGTTGGACTTTGACCGGCCCGTTTGTTTTCTTTCGCTACTACAGATCATATTGAGTTACTCTCAAGGCTGTTTCAAAAGTAAGACTGGTTTTGAATAATAAATAGTTTTAACTGAATGTCAGTAGATTAAGACAGGTATAGACAAATGTATTGTTTACATTCGTTAAAATATTTTTGAAACCGCCCGAATGAATGTCGGTTATAGCCGTAAAAATATAACCCACTTCGGACCTTTTCTGACATTACCCAATTCTTCTATATCGATCGCAATTATTAGAACAACAACTAAAATATCTTTTGTCATTTACATTATTTTTAAGTTTTTAGTGCCGCTGTTTTTGAAGTCGATTTTTATTAGGGTTACGTACCCAAAGGAAAAAACGGAACCCTATTACTAAGCCTCCGCTGTCTGTCTGTCTGTCTCCAGGCTGTATCTCATAAACTGTGATAGCTAGAAAGCTGAAATTTTCACAAATGATGCATTTCCAACTCAAAAAAAATTAAAAGGGATCTAAAAACAATAAACGTGTTTTTTTGCTCAATATAAAAACGGTAACAGGTAGAAGTTTCAAATGTTCGCTTTGTATAGATGATAATACGGAACCCTTCGTGCACAAGTTCAACTCGCACTTGGCCGGTTTTTTTTTTTTAATTAATTTAGTTAAACTACCATATATCATACAGATATGTCTTGATCAAGATGATAAGTGTTTATTTTAATTTATAAAAAATAACCTTGACATGCCTGCCGACAAAAAATCAAAGCTAACTTAAAAAATAATTTAATATCTACGCTGTTAATAATAAAGTATGTACTCACTACCCAATCTTAGCTACCCAATACATTGTAAAATAACTCTCTAGGTACATTAAAGAAACAAAAAAGCATTTAGCTAAATACTCTTTATTATACACTGTAGTTACAGCTGTGAAAATAATTTATATTCAGTAAGGGTACAATGACGGTCCTTTTTTTTCGTGGGAAATCATCAAATGACCCCGCCCGCTGTGGGTGCAGCGGGAGGGAGTGTCAGATTTTTACTGACTAAACCCCACTATGTTCCTTCTGGAGCCCTTTGGGTGCCGGGGTCGCGGTAACTCTCGCGAACATCCCGCAGCCCCAGCAAGATGGCGGTCTTATCTATTATTCTGACACTGCTAAAATCGAGGTCTTTCAGACAACCTTAGGATGGACAGGAACGAAGAAGTTATATAGAGAGGTGTATAACAGGTGCACTAAATTATTTTTCAGATTGACGGCGGAACTGGCGAATCCGAGACGAATGCCTCAGTATTAAAAAGAAGCATCAAATGTACAACGGCGTTAAAGAAGCTGGGTCTAAAGGTCGGTGACGTCATCATCCTCATGGGCACCAACAACCTCGACCAGGCGATACCGTTCTACGCCGCACTCTTCGAAGGCTATATCATCGCTGCCATTGATAGGTCTTTGGTTCTCAGTAAGTAGAAACTTAATTAATACTGCTTGTTCTGGACTCTGAATAGTAATATTTCCGTGTGGTGTCCGGATATAAAGAATAGCACCACCCCATATCCTCCACTGGGTGTCGTAAAAGGCGACTAATGGACCTTAAGACCCAGTGCACGGTACCAAGCACCTTGGGTCACCCGAATGGTGGCGGGTAAACAACCAACAATCGCATTCCCAAAGAGGGTTAGTGTCAGGCAGGCGGCCGACTATAAAACCATAGCCAAAACTTTAAGCAACACGTCTAGAAGACGTGTTGCACCGACCCCAAATAATTATAATTGGGATAAGGGCAGGGGAATGATGATGAGCTAGTCTCACTATGTCACCACCACCTACGCGCGGTATAATAGTGCACAAGCATGTGCGTAAACACAGTTGCACTCTCTGTTCCGTTACTCTCATAGCCCGACGGGACGGCAATCTAATATGACAGGAGAGAACAGACGCAAGATCCTCATTTTTACATGCCTTCCGAAATACGGAAGCTCTGATATTTGTTTCAAAAACGCGTACAACATTTAGAAAATCGTTGCACGCGGTGGGGCTTGAGTTCGAGTCCTTTGACACCTATGTTTGCGCACACGCTTGTGCAGTAGGTATAATGTGTCCTGCGTAGCTGGCTGGTGTCATAGTAATGCTAGCCGCCGTGGCCGAAATCGGTCAGGAGACATTATTTTACACAAATATGTCGAAATTCTGAAGGCATGTTAATGTTTTTATGCTTGGTACAAAGTACAATGGATGTTTTCTGGCAATAAAAACAGGCAATAAAAACAAGATAAAATCAACATAATCTTTGTCCATAAACTTCACGTGTGACAACGATAACTTGCTTTATTACTTATCAAAGACAAGCAATAAACGCATAAAAATGATATAAATATACTCGTAGATTTGATAAGTTTACACGAATTTCAAATTGGTGTGAACTCGTAATGGTACTTGAAATTACCTATTGTAACATGCACATAAAAATATGTGTATCATTGTTGGAGAGAAAATCATGAATACACAACCAAACAGTTGCAGTAGGTTTCTTATGCGAAATTTCTGAAGCTGTTATGAAATATTAATATTATGATATTGTAAGCTGAGAAAAAAAAATGTTACGATTTCATAAATCATTTGACTACGACTTATTTGCTCGTGACTGTACTCCTTCATCTTAGTGCACTGTTTCTCTTCCACATCCGCCATAGACCATCTTTTAGATGTTGACATTACTGTATCCCATTAAACACTAGACCAACAGGCCAGTTCGGATCTAGAACTCTAAAAAAAAACGAATCGTTTGAGCTATTTAGATGTGGACTCATCCCAATGAATAGGGAACGTCCGTATTAAGCAAAATTCATGGAGAAAATATCAATAGGGAAATATTGCCTTGCTTTACGAACAAGTATGGCAAGGCAATACGTATGCATTATGTATATTTTAGACAGCAAACGGGTCTTATTCGTGATGTAATTCGATATTTATATTTGTATGTTTCAACTTTAATACAGGGTGACTTAATTATAACACCATCTTTTGTCAACAGATGAATTAAAAGCTACCTTTGAAGTCGACAAGCCTAAAGTAATCTTTTGCCAAGATAACAAAGTGGCAGATGTAAAGAAAGCCTTAGAACTGGCAAAACTTGAAGCTAAGATCATCAGTTATGACGGCAATACCGAATCTGACGTCATCAGTTTTTCCGATATGATGGAGAAATATGGTGACGACATTAACGTAAATGATTATAAGTAAGTGATTTTTGTATTAACTAGCTATGCCCGCGAATTTGAGAGCGTGGAATATTGACTTAAAAATGGTAGACATTAAGAGCGATTTTGGTATTCCTACATCTTAAAGACATTTTTGTTCAACACGTTTCATTCTATCTACCACGATCTGATGATGAACTCCAAAAAAAGATTAGAAAAGTTTTAAAATCGATTACAGTTTAAAAAAAAAAAGGTAGACAGAAAGTGGTCAGTATCATTTCAGATTTTGCACATGAAAAAATAATGTAAATCGTTTATTACAAGAAAAAATACAGTATTGGTTACGCCCTAGTTCCAACACTAGGATTCCCTGTGTTGTAGGACCTAGGCTTTGCGATCCGTTCCCAAAAACTTAATTCTAGAACTTAGAACCTAAGTTTAAACAATTAACACAATTTAAGAATGTGTGTGTTTAGGAAGGGTTGTATGTGTCTGTATGTGCTGTTGTGTCTGTGTTTGTATGTGTGTCTGCATTACCTACTCTAGAATTTTAATGAATTCATCCATTTGCTTATAATCAATTTACTGTCCTAAAAAGTGTCTATCTAGTCAGTATTGAGTACAAAGTTTAAAGTCCACTTTTTATCACAGTTTTTATCACAATGAATGGCAAATTTTATTGGAAAATTACTTATCATAATGCAAATATTATACAATAGTAATCTAATCGCTACTGAAAATGATTTTCGCACCTGTTTTGATATGATTTTCAATGTGCCGTTATCTAGAGCCTCGTAAATAGTCAGACAGAGTGCATAATAATTTTATTTCCGTACTTTAAATACGGGAGATACTACTTATATGGTAACTATTGACATAAGTAGTTGAGTTATCACGATAATACGATATTAAAAAAGCCTGGATAATATTTCATATCTGATTTTTCTAAGAATGTTATTGTTTAAGTACCTACTCGAAGTGTTCTCGAGTGGTTTGTTTCCAATATTAAAAAATCCGAGGTCAATTAAAATGTTAACACATACTCCATTAATCATAATGAATGAAAGTAGAAAAATTTAAGTATTTCCACGCCTTTCGCCCAAATCGGTTACAAGGGACAGACGCTATATTTTTTTATAGTAAGCACAATTTGAGTAATAATATTTTAACAACTAAAAAGAGTATTTAATTTCCACTATCACAACATTTTTTTTTCTCAAGCCTCTGATTTCTTATTCTTTGTTTTCAGGGCAGCTGATTTCGATCCGGATAAAACCATAGCATGTATTATAGCTACAAGTGGTTCCACAGGACTGCCCAAAGCTGCTATCATAACACACCAAGGAGCAACCAAAAATACTGGAAATATAGCGTAATTATAATGTTCTATTCTTCAACTATTTCTTCAACTTTCGATAAAACGATCATCTTCCTTCCTGACTTATACCATTTTACTTGGGGTCGGCGCAACACGTTTTTCCTCCATTCTATGCCGCTACATTTTCTCTACTCTATTCATATCAGACGTATCATTCACAGTATCAACACTCAAATATAATATTATAATATCACCAACACTGTATCGTCAAAAAAGTCTTAGAGCTATATCATCTTAAAAATAAGAGCATTGTAAGAGTAACAAACATCCATTCATGCTAACAAACTTTCGGCTTTATAATATGTAAAGATTCTTTTCTTCTTTCAGATGCTACAGAGGTAATGAGAAGCCAGAACCGACGCTGGCGCTGATCTTGTCTCCCTTGCAATGGCTATCGGCACTTGCCCATTACCTGGCCGGTCCAATCTTCAAGTACCCTCGACTTCAAACGTCTAAGGAACTCGATGCTCAACATGTTTTTGAACTGATTAACAATTACAAGGTATGCTTCTTTATAACCACGATTTTTTAATTATTCTATTACCTACCTATCTAACAAAAAAGAGGTGGTAGCGATGTCTCTGGCGAACGATTTGAAAAAAGATTATTCCAAACAAATCGGTTGGCATTCCTCCTTTTTTTAGAGGTTAGTTAAAAGTTATATGTATTTGGGCAAAATCATTTTTGATAACGA
The DNA here is from genome assembly GCA_941860345.1 of Chrysodeixis includens. Taxonomy (NCBI): domain Eukaryota; kingdom Metazoa; phylum Arthropoda; class Insecta; order Lepidoptera; family Noctuidae; genus Chrysodeixis; species Chrysodeixis includens. The sequence continues at coordinate 11,005,450 of OW796109.1, read as the reverse complement.
TTTTGCGGTTTTAAAATTTTGATGATTCAGCTGTTAGACTTAGTCTGCTCTGTCTTTATCTTAAACAATTACCTAATTCGTTTTAGAAAAAAAGTTGCATTTTTGGTAAAGAATAATCAATGACGATAAAACTGCATTTAACACCGAATAAAACCTTTATCAACGTTAAAATATATCTCTTTTTCAGCCATCATTTACAGTTTACAGCCCGCCAATGCTCATATTATTGCTGAAAGCTGCTGAACGTATGAAATGTGATTTCAGCTGTTTTGACGTACTTTACCTTGGAGGCAGTGCTGTGCCAGACTTTCTGTTTGACAAGTTAAAGGTAAGCTTCCATATTGTTTTATGAAATCAGATATCTTAGAATCCAGAAAAATTTAAATAAAGCAATAACGAAATCGTCAGTAGAGAGTGGAAGGTAGACTGCCAGGGCTAAAGGATGTTCGTAAGAGTTACCGCGAAACTGGCACTAAAAAAGCTCCAGGAGGAACATAGTGGATTAAAGTCTGACACTCCCTACCGCTGCACCCACAGCGGGCGGAGCCATTTTATGATTTCCCACGAAAAAGAGTGGAAGATAGAAGGGTGGCTTTAACCTGTAGTGAAACGCCGAATTCTGAATAAAAACATGTAAATTATTGTACTTGAAATACACATAAATAAATTCCATTTCAATGTCTTTCAGGAAGTATCACCAAACACACTAGTAGGAAATACATATGGAATGAGTGAACTGGGTTCCATTGCAATGAATCCCTTCTTTGCTCCACGAGGCAGCTGCGGACGGAGATTCGCGCACATCGAATATAAGGTAAGTTTGTAACTTCTCTCATCTGTTTAGCCTTATTCTGATACTATTCTCTCAGAATAAGGCTAGACATAGAATAGAATATTTTTATTTGTATGTATGGAATATGGTACAGGAAAGTTGTTATAGAAAATTTTGTTCCATTACATCCCAAGGTTGTCTGTAAGAAATCGCTTTTAGCGATAAGACCGCCCATTGTGGCACCCTGTAACTTATTTTTGTACTTTGTCAAATCTGTTTTCATGTGGTGTGCAATAAAGAATATTCTATCTATCTATCTATCTATCTATGTCGTTTCTGGCGTAAAAATATATAAGTACAATATTATAAGTTATAAACAAAAACAATATCAACAGTTACAAATAAACCAAGTGCAAAGCATAACATTTCAATAAAGAGCCTTTGTTAGGGTCGGCTTCAGTCTCAAAGGTTTTGGCACTGGACACTGGTTGTCAGTCAAGCAGTGATAGCCCAGCCGTTGGACTAGAGACGATCATTAAGATTTACCAATTGTTATAGGTCAATGCACTACAGATTGAATTAATTAACTCAACAGCTTTAATCAAAAGATCAAACGAACCAATTAACAGTTAACATTTTTCGATGACGTTTCATTAACTAATTGTATTTATTTTTAGCTCGTTGACGTAGATACCCAGGAGGAAGTCACAGAGCCAAACAAAGTTGGAGAATTGTGGCTAAGGACGTCCAGTGGTTTTAAGGTACTGTTATCATAAATTCAGTAAGGTATGAGTGCAACCACTCAAAACCTTATTAGGTAGTATCCTTTCATCTCATTCCAAACAAAATTGGTTGCAAAATTGGTTGCACCCGTTCACGAGTATGACGCAGGGGTCAGCCATCATCTCCCTCACCATATTTGAGGGAAGAAGGTCACCCGACCCGAGACACAAATCCATCATAATAAAAACCTAGACCTAAAATCAGCAGTGGGACACTATAGGCTAAGAAAAAAAATCATGATGACCCCTAAGTGCGGCATTTTTCTTAGCGTCGACGCGCTGAAGTATGGCTGCAAATATTCTTATATGTTGACCAACAATATATGACCGAATCTTTTGTATTTTCAGGGTTATTACAATTGCCCAGAAGTATCTGCTAAGGTGATCACACCAGACGGCTGGTACAAGACTGGTGATCTCTTCTACTTTGACGAAGATATGTACGGGTACTTCGTTGAAAGGCTGAAGCTTTTACTCAAGTATAGAAATCATCAGGTCAGTTTAAAATAAAAAAGTTGGTAATTTAAAAAAGGCTTATGTAGATGTTTTTTGTTTCGTATAGTTTCTGTCACATTTTTGTACTTACTGAATTATGATTAAATATGATAACGAAATAGGCTATTTAGTAGCACTCTTTGAAGGTCAATTTGTAACAGACCGCATACCATCGCCCACCCTGAGCTCTCGCTACTGAGGGAGAAACGGCGCAACAAACTTGTCAACAGCATGCAGTCTCAGTTGGATTGTAATAAGACTGTTTCATTGATTTGCTGTTGCTGAACAAAGACGTCAATTTATACAGCTTAGTGTGTCGTCTCTTTTACACAACAGCAACTGTATTATTTTTAGAGGCAGTCGAGTTCCTAGATAAGTTAATAGATTTAGTACTTAGTGATGATGACCATCTCTAACTGAATTGTTTAATTATACGGATTACTCAAATGTCAGGGATATCCGACCAGGTTTGACTCGCGATCCCACCACCGTTTCTGCTCATGATTAAGGACTTTGGATGGGTCCGAAACTAGTCGGGCTCTCCTGATAAATACGCGAGAGAAAACCGTACAATTTAACGGTATGGAATCAGCCTGACGAACGTTTTTATAATAAGTAGTATCTGTAATTTATATTCAATTTTCTTTAGATATCACCAGTAGAACTCGAGGCAGTGATCCACACGCTGCCAGGAGTGGTGAATGTGGCTGTATCAGGAGTACCAGATGATGAATGTGGAGAGCTTCCCATCGCCTTCGTGCTGCCCAGGCCAGGAGTTGATATCACTGAGCAGGAAGTCAAGGATATTGTCAAAGGTAATAGAACCGAATAAATAGACTGAAACCGTAAAAAAATAGGAACATTATTTTTTTGAAGACTTTGTGTCTTCAAAAAAAAATGGTGTCATTAAATGTCATCACGTCTTTTACTGTCTACTTAGGAAAGTAGTGATAGCCTAGTGGTATGACCGTTGGACTGCCAAGTCAGAGGTCGTGGGTTCGAATCCCGGTACGTACCAATGTCTTTTCGAATTCATGTTTTTTAAAGACATTTCATGCGTATTACAAAGTAATTACCCCTAGCTAATAAAAACAGTGAATTCATAGAAATAAAAAACATTTTCTAACCATTTTGGACTATTACAGTAGTTATAATAATTACTATCAGCAAGTTATATGAAGGTTATCGGTCATGCAAATAGTAACATTAGGATTAAAATTTATTTATAGAAATTATCGTATTGGTAGTTAAGATAGGTTTAATTAATATCTTTACGATGGATAATTCTTAGATATTTGTAAATGACTTGCATTATTTTCATCTCATGAGTCATAATATCCCAAAAAGGTGTAAACGTACACCTGTCTGATCCAAAGGCGTTGAACAAGACAAACGCAATTATAAAAAAATATATATACGGTCTAATTGAGTAACCTTTTTTTTGAAGTCGGTTAAAAAAATACATTTGCTATATTCTGTTGGAAATCTATCTGAAGAAATAATTAGTTTTTTTTTGTCAAATACACTACTAACTTTTAGTCAAATACACTATGTACTTAATTTATTATATTTTCCTTACAGAAAACCTGACCGACAGCAAACAGTTAAGAGGAGGTGTTGTATTCGTGAAAGACCTTCCTCTTCTACCCAACTCGAAAGTTGATAGAAAGCAGTTGAGGAAAATAGCAGCGAGTTTAGCGAAAAATGCATGATCAATGTAATATTAGGTGTTAATAAATATATTGTTAAAACTATATTGAAGTTACTTTTTGCAAAAGAGCATATTATTATTGTGAACGTATTTAAGATAGACACAAAAAGTTGCTTCCAAACTTTGTGTGTACGGATAGCCGACTAGCAACTCCATCAATTAAACTATCACTGTGCGCGACGTGTCACCAGTTCGATCCTCGTGTGGGACAAGAATTTGTGCGATCCATAATTTGTGTTTTTTTTTTAGAAAGTAACTTAGGTATTTAGTTAGTATTTTAGTGTTAAATGTAATCGATAAGAAAGATTTATTTACTGTTTTTAATAAAGTTATTGTAAAATAAGTGCTTTTTTTTTCATACCAAAATTATTACCAGACAAATTATGCTTTAATATAGTGTTTCGCCAATTTTTCCTAAGACGAAAGATTGCAAAATATTCATATTTTAAAGTATGATAGAAAAAAATACAATGATGACCCATTTCGGCCATGGTGGCTACTGTACACCAGCCAACCGAAAATACATATTATAGTTCACAAGTGTTTGCCCAAACGCAGGTGTTCTCTCTACTTCATTTTCTCTTATAGCCCGATGGGACGATTTTTATATTATCAAATGTTCGGGTAAACCAATATCAAAATTATATGACGCTATTAGAATTTAATAACATTTTGTAAGTCTATTATAAAAGGTCAGACACGATACGATGGAAAATTTGTAACTGTCGGCCAGTGACCTCGTTAGCGTAGTTGGTAACGCGATAGGTGTATTTAACCAGGAATCATATTCTGTTTAAATCTTTCCATTACGTTATTTATTACTACATAGTATTAAACAAAGTCCCTGTTGCTGTATCTGTTTGATCTGTTTGCCTAGTCTTTAAAACTACGCAACGGCTTTTTAATAGAGAAGTTTAGAGTTTAGAGAGAGTTTTGTAATAGAGGGTTAGTGAAAAAGGTTTATAAGTACAATACATCAGTATTTTACCCGCGCGAAGCTTGTTAGTATTTAATGAAAATAAATTAAAAATGTCCAAAAACAAGTAATAATTTAATGCAATTATAATAAAGCGCCATCTTTCTTTTATTTCTTCTTCGCAAGTTCTGCTGCCATTTGCCTCAGCTTCTTTCTGTCCAGTTTAGAGGTCGGCAGTAGAGGAAGTGCATCCATGAATACAACGCCACCTCGCAGGAACTTGCTGTCAGTGAGGTTCTCTAAAAATGTCAAAAAAAAACTTTAACCACCACACAAAGGAATAAAAATCAGGGATTTTGTCCCTTGATTACAGTTTGAGCATAATTTGAAGTTTGGTAGTAAATTTGCTTCGACTGCAAAAAAATATCACATTAACTAGTCTTTTCTTTGGCTTGTAAAGTCTCGCAAGTAATCTCAGTAAAATCCTCATAGCTCTAGCTGCGTAGAAATGTGAAAAAAACGTCACAGTAAGCAACATCAGCAGAAACAGAGCTTCAAATAAAATCTTATTTCTTATTACCTTTAACAATATCTTCAACGTCCTTTTCGGTGAGGCCAGACCCTGGTTTGGGCACCACGAAGGCGACGGGCAGCTCCCCGCAGTCCGGGTCGGGCACTCCCGACACCGCCACGTTCAGCACTCCCGGTAGCTTGTGGATCACCGCCTCCAGCTCCACCGGTGATACCTAGACAGGACAACGGTTACAATACTCCATCAACACAATAGAGGTCTGGTCTTAAATAGACGCCGTAACAACCATACAAACTGACCTGGTGATTCCTATACTTCAACAACAGCTTGATGCGTTCAACAAAGAAAAAGTTCCAGTTTTCATCTCTGTAGAGAAGGTCTCCACTCTTGAGCCATCCATCTTCTGTAAGTGCCTCAGCTGTGTCTTCTGGGCGATTGTAATAACCCTGAAAATGCAAATTTTAAAATACGAGATCATTATTTTTACCAAAAAGAATACTCAACTTCGTCATCATAATCATCATCATTGATAGATTGATAACCTGATTAAATAAAATCAGTGTTCTAGAAAACGTTACTCATGTAACTTACCTTAAAACCGCCGGGTGCCTTTGCCCATAACTCTCCCGTTTTGAAAGGTTCTTTCACCTCCTCGCCCGTTTCCACGCTCATCAGCTGAAAGAACATTCTTACATTAATATCTAAATAGGTAGAACCTTCCGTCCTTAGGCCAAGAATATTTTATCAATAATAAGCAACTAACCTTATATTCCATGTGTGATGCCGCTTTTCCACAACTGCCGAACGGTAAATCGAAGGGATACAAAGTAATACCACCGTATTCGCTCGATCCATATCCGATTCCAAGTCTTGCATTTGGCGCACGTTCCTAAAGTTAATATGCTTATTAGTAACAAGGAGTAAAACACGTTGCTACATAAAAATCCTTCTTAAAAATATTACAACTTTTTTAAACTTTTTAACTATGAATAACTGTAGAAAAGACCTCTAAGACAGAGCCATAATTCTAAATCCAGCAATAAAATGGGGAGACTATACTCGAAAAACAGTAGTAGCAGACTTACGCTGTTCCCAAATTTTGGAATGTAGCGCTTTAACCCTAGTGCCCCGCTTGTGCCTAACCTTATATCATTACGGAGTATCCATCGTATAGTCAAACACCAAATACAACTTACATGTAACATAGGTAGAAGATGATTCGGTACAGCACTCCCACCAACCATTACAAATTCTAATGCAGAAAAGTCGCACTCTTTTGTTTGCGACTCTTGTAGCAAAGAGATCAACATCGGTGGACTGGATAACGCAAATGTTGGCTGAAAAATAGAATGGATGATTGATCAGTACGGTTACGGATACGGGTTGACAGTTGGAGATAATTCATTTTCAATATTGAAGACTAGTTATTATAAAAAACAGCTGATCTAGAGGCTACCGCTGATTAATATTATTGCAGTTGTGGTAAGACATTGTATAGAAACTGTAACGTTTTTTTTAGGAGTATGTGAAGCCACGTCAAAAGCTTTTAACACCTTCGAAATAATCTAGAATACTACACTTGAACTAAAAAAGCTAAGAGGTAGCAATAGTCACCTAAGTGCCCCTACCATCACAACGCACACACACAACAACAATATTATCTATTTTCTTTTTCGTCGAAGAAGTTACAAATTCAACTCACCTTGTATTTATTAAACAATTCGAAGATATGGTCAGTAGTAAGCTCTTTGGATGACTGTATTATGGTGTACTGGAATATAGGACCTTGTATGTAGTGAACAATTGCTGAGAGCCACTGAATAGGTGATAGTACGATACCAGACTTCGTTGGTCTTGGAAACTTTGTACCGAAACAGCTGAAAGTTAAAAAAAATAAGTGTCCTGCAGTGGTAATACGTCTCTGACAGTAAGTAGTCATGTATCACGATGATGATTCGTATTGTATTGCAGTAACGATTTTAGAATTCAACTCCAGTGAAATAGACAATGTTACAGGCATGGCACTAGCCTATATAGAAAACTTTGAATTTATGAGAAAGACATTCGAAATGTGTCATTACTTTGGTCAATTTAATATGTGAGCGATTTAATGAGGTTCAATTAGTGTTCAGAAAAATTGTAAAGTTCTACAGTTTCAATATTGCGCCAGTCATTTATCTCAATTTAATGGAAATCGTAAATAAACAAATGAAACGAACCCAAAGAAGGTAGTAGATGCAGTCACATTCTTATGTGTTAGAATAGCTGATTTAGGCAGTCCTGTAGAACCACTTGTAGCTACAATAAGAGCTGTTGTTTCTTCTGAATCAAAGTCGGCGGCCCTGGAAATACATACAGAGAATTAAATAAAAAATAATAGATTTAAGCTACCTGCAGGGATTGCAATGAGCTCAAAAATAAATATAGGTGAGAATAGAACCTAGAGACAAGTGGAAGAAGAGTAGGGAGGCCTTTGCCCAGCAGTGGGACATCTCAGGCTAGCAATAATAATAATAATAAACCCCTCGGGGCAAGTCGTTACCTCATCATGGGGATAGCGCAAGACCTGAGGGCATATTAGCATGCTTTTTCAAACCTTGAGGTATAAATAAAAAATGTATCTGAAGGTCTATGTAGGAGCATACATCCGCAGGGCAGCTTGTGGCGAGATGTTTGTGAGTGGCGACACAACGGAACCTGAATGCCCCAGGGGGTCACTCTTCATGAGGACTCCCAGCTCTTTCTTGCCTTGACTGGCTGGCTAGAGGGGGGTCGCAAGAGCTATATGCTCGGGGGTGGAAGTGTCTAATGGCGTAATAACGAGGAAACCCGCTCCGGGTCTGTTACCCGCGATGGCGAAATCGGTGCCGCACCTCTCTACACCCCTTAGCCTTACTCTCTGGTGTTGCCCACCTGCTGCCTATCGTGGCGGTATAATAGGGGGCCCATCTTGGAGCCGGCGAGTCACCGCCTGCCAATTTTAATTGCATTTTTATGTATTGAAAGGCAGGTGCCTTAGTTTTCCATAGTTAGAGAAGGAAAAACATCTAACATATCCTATCCATAGCCCAAATTCGTTTCATCCATAATTTGCAATAGTTTTGTAGCTACCTTGGGCCGTCCATGTCTGTTCTTTTATAAAGCAGGGGTGGATGGCCCTTAGTAGGTGCCCCATCACATTTTAGATTAAAGTTCTCAACAAGGCCTCTGCATGTTGGACCTGTGTCCCCGTGTAAGCCTTTAAAAAGGACCGGGTTTCTTCCCTTGAAGTTATCCCGTGAATTAAAAGAGATACAAATAATAATAATAGAACCTAGAAGAAAATTAGAAAAGGTTGTCTTACCTATAAGCCTGTGCATCGATGTCTTCTCCATATTTCTCCATCATATCAGAAAAGGTGATCGTATCAGGATTTCTGTCATAGCTGATGATTTTAGCGTCACAACGCGCCAACTCTACAGCTTTCTTCACTTCCTGCACTTTGTCTCCATGGCAGAAAATGAGCTTGGGCTTGTTTGTAATGAACAAGTGTGTTAATTCATCTAGAACAAAAGTTATGGGGTTAACTACAGAAGAATATTTTAGCTGGAGAGAGGAATTCCCAGTTAGGTTAGGTTTACATAAAATAACTTTAAACTTCTAATAAAAAAAAATGATAATAATACATACATACATACATAAACGTCACGCCTCTTTCCCATGATAATAATATCTGAAGCAATTTCACTTATTAATATCCTGATAAAAATTTCGTGCGATCGACTAATTCCAAACAAATGAAGTCTTCTGCACTGGAGAATGATGAAAGTACAAAGGTCATTCTGGCAAATATATCGGTATTCCGGTAGGATTTTTCTAGGACAGCAATAGAAATTTCATGATCATTCAGAATGCTTTTGAACAACGAATACAAATTATTACTTACTGACACCCAAAGTCCTGTCGATGGCAGACATAATGATGCCTTCGAAAAGCGCAGCGTATAACAATATAGGTTGGTCGATATTGTTGGTACCCATAACGGTGATGACGTCACCGATCTTTAAGCCAAGCTTCTTGAAGCTAGTCGTACATCTTATGCTTCTTCTTAATACTGATGCATTCGTCTCCGATTCACCGGTTCCACCGTCGATCTGTGAGAAAAAAAAAATATTATTAGGTCAAAAAAAAAGAGTCAAAAAATGTTGCATCACTTTATACCAGGCAGAATACAATGGGATAGCCCTGAGGGTCTCCAACTGCTTGCATTTAGTGGCGCAAAAATGGAAAAAAAAAACAACTAGAAGCATAATATATCAATCAGCTAACTTTTCCCGCTAACTGAGAACCAAGCTAACAGAAGGCAGAATAAATATTAAACCAAAAAAGTATTTTTACTTGGCAAATAAAATCGGGAACATCCTTCAAGCTCTGTAGGACCAGCTTTCCAAAATGATACCTGTCACTAGGTATACCGGACTCCGCCGCAGCTCTCGATCCAATTTCACTCATATATTTATCAAGCGCTTCTGGCTTATATTTAAAATTCTCCATTATATTAATGTTATATTAAATTAATTTAATATAAATAAATAAGTTGTCAGTTTAGTGAACTGCACTTGAATGATTGTGTGAATGAGTCCGATGTGTTGCTTTATACATACTGTTTATCTTCCGATAATTTTTCACCCGGTCTAGCATTTATGAATAGGCTCGAGATAGTGTTAAATGATAAGAGACTAAAATTGGTTCAAAACAACAACACAACACGTGTATAGTTTAAAACTAAGAAAAGCAATTGAAAGGGCAATATAATATGGGTTCAATATAAATAACTTTCGTAAGGAAAATGCGGATTTGTCATGGTAGCCTTGTGGTTCTATGTATGGATTTGTATGCACGGGGTGCAAGTTCGATCCCCAGTGCAGGCAAGTACCAATGTGACTTTTTCAGAGTTATATGTACTTTCTTAATCATTTTAAGACACTATTGACAAACGGTGAAGGAAAACATCGTGAGGAAACCTGGATTCCAAATATTGGAATCTGAAATCGCCAATCCGCAGTGAGCTAGCGTGGTGATTAATGCTCAATCCTTCCCTATAGGTATGGGAAGACGCCTGTGCCCAGCAGTGGGACGTATATAGGCTGGTTTATTTTTATTTATTTTTAGGCGGATTCAACTCAAAGTCAAGTCGCTCACTCGTTTCGACTTCCACTTCAACTCACTAACTCGCCACCGTGTCAGCTCATTGCAACGTGAAAAATGTGTTGGTGTGGTTTAAAAGGCGTTGTCGCCATCAGAGGATTCTCGTTCTTGCAGACATACTTCTTCTGCTTCTATCATACCTATTACAAGGATCAAAGTAACCTGCAGCAGCTCCTAAGATAATATTAGGACCCACTAAATCATAGATTTTATCTGGGGTCTATAACTCATCTTAACTTGGTTGCTTGTCTTTGCTTGATTATAGAATATGTCTTATTTTTATCTTTCGCTTCTTTTCGGCTGGTCCCTACTCAAATGTCATTTCCATAACTGTGTGATAAATTACAGTAAGACGAGAGTCCAGTAAACAAACTGAAAGGCTACTTATGTATAATTTTTTTATTCACCCCTAAAATCTCTAATTACCCCGTTTTACTCTACTTTTTATCGTTGTTTTAGCGAAAAAAGTTGAATAGCAATGCCAATTTTTCGTGCAAAATACAGGCCAGACTCTAATCACGAGTGGGGTCGACCAAGCACTGTGCAGTTCCATATACAACGTTGATAAAAGCGAGAGGCATTAAATGAAACCACATATTCTGTATATCATTATAAGGCTACACAACAAAAATCAAATCAATGTAAGCAATATTTTTATAATAACTTTCGTGAGGATGATTCATACTTAAAACGTTATAACGGTTTACTCACGCGTATTTATCGGGATAGCCCGACTGGTTTCGGACCCAACCGGAGCCAACTAGATAACTATGCCTATAAAACTTAGTCACCTAATCAGGAAGATACAGCATGTTCAAACTAAAAAAAAACTAAAAAAATATCCTGTGACTAAACTATTGCTTACATTGATTTGATTTTTGTTGTGTAGCCTTATAATGATATACCGAATATGTGGTTTCATTTAATGCCTCTCGCTTTTATCAACGTTGTATAGCACTCGTGCACGGATGAAGAAGCGCTTTGCAAGTTTCTTAACTGTATAGAACTCATGCTCCTGACCCTCAAGTCCCGACTGTTTAAGTCTCAAAAGGCCCAGTAGTGTTCATATAATTTCCCATAAGGTATAGGTATTTGCCGTTTTAATGCCGTATTTAATCATGTAAGGTTTTTGTTATCAAATGTAATAGATGGCTGTCTTTGCTGTCGGTACCAAATTTGGCAATGTCATTATTTTTTTGCCGATAACAGCTATCTGTTATTACATATATCTGTTTTATCAAATTACGTTAGCGATTTGATGATTATGAAATTTAAATTTAGAATAAGATTGTTTTCGTCTGGTCTATGTTTATTACTAGCTTTTGACCGCGGCGCGGTCTCAACCGCTTGGTTAAGTGGTATTGGCGCAAAAAAATACATCCTTCATTTGAATTAATCATAGTAGTTTTTTACAAAATTTTATTTAAAGTCCTACTGCCATAAATTTGACTTTAATTACAGCAAATTTTACAAACTTTCATCCCTTGTTTTAACCTCAAAAGGGGTTGATTTCTGAAGATGTATTATAACACACATTTTAAATTTTAAGTATCATTTCTAAAAAGACCTTTAATACAAAATTGTCACTCTTGTTTCACCCCCTTAATTCATAAAATCCGTTCGCAAAGAACCTACTAAAGCTTTTCAAGGTGGTAGGTGTTATAGTTTCTGAGATGTCGTGATTAATCTGTGAGTGGTAATTCGCTTTTATATTCAGGGTGTCCGAGGACAGGTGAAGAAGGGTGTCCAGTGATAGAGGGCACCTAGAGATATCCGAATCATTTTCATGTAGGTTGTTTTCGAGTGATTTTAATAGCTGCCAAGCCCTTACAGATAGGATCTCATATGGACAATGCTTTTTAAATTAAGTAAGGTGAAGATCTAGCGCCTAATATGCTCCCGGAAGAGTGGGATCTTTCTAGCCACTGCCTAACAAACTATGTATGTGACGAAAGAAACATTTCAACTCATAAAAAGGAGGCGAGTATATCTAGTCTTTGTAACTGTATATGATCTGCACTGAGCAAATGGCTAAGTTATTTTGTCATAATAATACCAGCCTATAAAGGTCCAAATCCCGGGCACAGGAACCTTCTCATATAGGAAAGGTTTGAGCATTGATCACCACGCTGGCTCACTGACGATTTTGGATCTCAAGTCCAGGTTTCCTAAATATATTTCCTTCACCGTTTGTCAATTCTTTTTCTTCAACTATTATTTAGAAGAAGTTGTCACTGCTAAGCTCAAGCTCATTTTCTGCTGAGGCAAAGTTCAGAATGATAAGAAAGCTATAAGGTGTTGCAGGTGATGACGGTAAAGTTATCTATTATGACAACAGCCTTGATGCCATCAGCTTTTCTGATATCATGAAGAAATATGGAGAAGATAGCGACAGTATAGATAACCTTGTAAATGCTATAAGTATGGAAAATTTTAATATTATATGTCATACTTTACTCGTCCATACATATTATAAAAATGTACATTTAACTTTGTATACAAGGCAATTCTTAAATTTGTGTAAGTCATTTGAAATCAAATTAGATGAAGATGCAATTTCCAAACTATTTCAAAAGAGATTATTAGAATCTTTTATCAAGTCTCTCATTAGTTATTATTACTTTCATCATCATCAGGCCATTACAGTTCACTGCTGATCATTAGCAATAAGTAAATGATTGCTACAAAAAACTCTTTCATGCCTTAACTGGCTGGCTAAAGAGGAATCGCTAGAGCTATATGCTAGGGTGGAAGTGTCCAATAGCGTAATTACGAGGAAACCCGCACCGGGGCTGTCACCCGCGATGGCGAAATCGGTGCTGCACCTCTCTACACCCCTAGCCTTTCTCTCTGGTGTTTCCCACCTGTTGCCTTTAGTAGCGATATAATAATATTTATAAGCCGTTTATAAGCCGGTACTTGTTACCGGAGTCACCACCTGCCACTTCAATTGCATACTTATGTATTGAAAGGCAGGTGCCATAATTTTCCATAGTGAAGGAAACATTTACGGTTAACAAATTCAATTAATAGCCCAAATTAGTTTCATCTACATAATATACCAAATTCAGTCCACGTCTGTTCCATAGAGCAGGGGTGGATAGCCCTTAGTAAGTGCCCCATTTTAGAATAAAGTTCTCAATAAGGCCTCTCCATGTAGGACCTGTGTAAGCCTTTAAAAAGCCTGGGTTCCTTGAAGTTAGCCCATGAATTAAAAGACATACAGCTAATGAATACATCGCACCCAAACTCGATTAAAATAGTTATAGTAGTTTGATTCGTAGACTTTGCGATAAAAAGTATTTTTGGTTTACAATTATGCCAGCATGAATAGCAGTTTTATCATTGTATCCACCTGGGTTTCAAATGAATAAACAAAAACAACAATCTTATCGCAAGACAACCAGCACACCTGACAATTTTCAAGGGCTTTATTAGGCATATCAAAGGCATTTTTTTGATACATCTGACCATAGTTCAAAGGTCCAAAGTTCGATCCTATGCACCAACTTTTATTTATTTATTTGCATAACATACACAGTTACAGTTACACAGTTCCTTATAAGATGCCGAATATCTTGTGTGTTTTGGAAGGTGCGTAAAATTGGTGGTATGATCTCTCTCCAGTCTTATCGAATTTCTATAAAAGTACAGGAACAGAAAGTGCACCAGTGATTGCGTACACGCTTGTGCACATCATGTTTTCCGGACAACTGGCTGGCGTGTGTAACCGCTACCGCTATTTACAACATCAACTTTAGAAGTTTCGAAAATGGTTAAATCAAAGATCTCTACATTTTTGGGCTTGAACAAATACAGCTAATAAAATTTGGGTAGAGTTATTGCTGTGGGAGATAATTTCATTCCGTTAATTATATTCTCTTCTAACTCTCTTCGGATATCGCCGGTGGAGCTGGAGGCGGTGATCCACAAGCTGCCGGGAGTGCTGAACGTGGCGGTGTAGGGAGTGCCCGACCCGGACTGTGGGGAGTTGCCCGTCGCCTTCGTGGTGCCCAGACCAGGGTCTGGCCTCACCGAAAAGGACGTTGAAGATATTGTCAAAGGTAATAAGGAACTCTTTAAAATAAGCATACTTTATGAGATGCAGAGTGATTTTAATTTGTTAGGCAGAGCGAGGCACCTCTCAATATAGTTCTTCTCGTAAACCAAAATTGTATTATCATTTCTTTCCTATTAATAAATAAAAACCTCAACTTTCAGTTTATTTTTTATTTTTTTTTGCTACGATTTTCCTGTTTCCTTTTACTTCCGTATCGCTCTCGATTGATGAGCATGTTGCTTTCAGTAAAAACTAATATGTAATACATATAAAGATTTTGCTCGTGGTGCTGCTTGATATTGTGCCATATTCTTTAGCATCAAATCCATCCCAAGGTTGTCTGTAAGAGATCGCTCTTAGCGATAAGACCGCCCATTGTGGCACCATGTACTTTTACGTTTGTCAAATCTGTTTTTTCATGTGGTGTGCAATAAAGAATATTCTATCTATCTACACACTGAACAAAAAAAGGACTATCGTAATAACGTACACGTCCTTTAGACGTGATACGATGATGATTTGAGGATTTGAAAGTAGTTATAACAATTATATCAGCCTATGATAATTATCGGTCATGCGAATAGTAATATTAGGATTTAAAGTTATTTATAGAAATTATCGTATGACTTATAACGATAATATCAGTTATTAAAGCTTATTATAAAGATGTTTGTTGTATTTTCCGGGTTTTCATTATTATTTGCCATTTATATTATCTTTTTAATCTATGATTCATTTCGCATTTGGCACTCATAATTAATATATTTTATTGTACGGTCAGCAAAATCAGATTTTCGAACTGTAAAATTTATTGCAAGCAATTGCATTTTTTTAGCAAGTTTGTAGGCGAATTTGACGAGCCTGTTAGTCTACTGATTAGTTGCCCTGACTGCCAAAGATCTTGGATCTGATTTCTCCCCAAGACAAATCTTTGTCTGATGAGCACGGTCATTTGGTTATTTCTTGAGCTATATATCAGTGTATTCGCTACTGGAATTTGTAATGATGGCCATTACTAAGCAAAGCACAACATAAGAATGAAATAATTGAACTGTGCATACACAAATCAAAAAAAGTTTTAAATCACTTTGAATATAGGTTTTTTTTTTGTTACGTTAGAATAAAAAGTTTATTATTTTTCTTCGAAGATTCTTCATTTAAAAATCAAATCTTTTAATAACAAAAGACGACGAGGAAAACATTTGGCAGAATTGTCTCTTCGAGTCCAGAATTAGCACTTATCCGGGCAACCGACGTGTCTGGAGAAGACGTGGGAACGCTGAAAGACAAAGAACTGCTACCGGAACCGTTCAACAAGGCGGATTATCGGTATCCTTTTGGGGCGGTATAAAGATTGGTGCTAGAACGCCGTTGATCCCTTATCGTGGCTTTATGACTGCAGCTTTGTACCAAACCATTGCTATTGATGGAATTGTCAGGACATTTAGAATTAACCATGGCCCTCGATTCGTATTGGTTGACGATAATGCACTTGCACATCGAGCTTAACGAATCAACACTGCTTGCACTGCAACACGGGACAGGTTACCGCAAGAAATGCTGGATAACTTAATTCTCAGCATGCTAAGAAGGATTGCCGCACGTGTTCGAGCCAGGGGAGGAGTTATCTTGTACTAAATACAAACAATTTCATAATAAATATTGATATTATTTAGTTAAATCCTCTTTTTATTCCAATTATTTATTGGTTAAAATTGCATTATGACTTTTAAATTAAAATTTTGTTTATAAAAGATAAAAAATAATTCAATCTTTTTATTTAAAAAGTGTATCTTTTTTATTAAAAGATATTACGTAAAGCAACATTTATTCTTTTATAGTAAAATCTAAAAAATATTCCATCTTTTGCCAGTGATCTCAAACTTTTTTTGATGTGTGTACTTCAGAAAGCGATAAAACCACAGATCTTTGCGAAATATTTACTGTGGATACGCTCCGCTTGAAGGAAAAAAGCATTAATTTTCATAATTTTTATTAACAGTGAAATATGGACGAAAAATCATCGACCCCAAGTTAAATGGGTTAAGGGCAGGAAGATGATGATGATGATATTCAGTAAAATATGGATTTTAATACTTTTTTAGAAAGTTTATTAAAAGAAGTTCAATTAGTAATTTGTACGCTGAGTGCCCTAATGATTTAGTTAGATTTAATCTTCTAACAGGACGTGGGGAATGTGCGGCGAGATGCCAGAAACCCTGTATAAGTGTGTATATGAATATACAGGGTGACTTCGAAGTCGGGGGCAATATTTGAAACTAAGACACTATTAATGATACTAATTGCGTTAGGGCTATTTTTACCTAAAAAAAAAAAAATAACGTAGGTAGTTACCTAGTTATTAAAAATGTAATGTATACTTAAATAATAAGTAACATACTACCGTAATAAATTATTATTGAATAAAAAAAAACAAAACTAATCAGATAATGCCAATGATCTAAAGTATCAAAATATTTAAACGCGGTCGTAGCATCATCCACGGCCGCGCGGAACTTAGAGATACTACTTACTTTTTTTGCGTAAAAAGTGTCATTAATAGTGTCTTAGTTTAAAATATTGCCCACGACTTCGAAGTCACCCTGTATATGTAATAAAAGGTCAAGCACGATGAAGTGGAAAGATTTTGGCTCACGGTCAGGGATCTCAGAAGCTAAAATGGGTGCCTTAAACCAGAACTCAACGGTTTGAGACCTGCCTGAGGTTTAAATTTTTCCATAACATTAATTGCATTTAATGGCACAAATAAAAAAAAAAAACAGAAAAATCGAGGTAACATTTTAATGTCATTTAAATAACTGAACGACAAAATGTTGTTCGTTTATTTTTTCGCAAGTTCAGCTGCCATTTGCTTTAGCTTCTTCCTGTCCAGTTTAGATGACGGCAGTGCAGGAAGTGACGTCAGAAACACGACCCCACCTCGCAGCAACTTGCTGTCAGTGAGGTTCTCTGGAAACATAAAGATAGCAATTTAAAAAGCAGGGCAGAAATCAAAATTGGGAATGTTGCCCTTAATCAATGATAATTGTGGTATGGCTTTAAGTTTGATATGGGATAAGATAAGTAAGTAAAGACTCTGTGGCAAAGTAACATACACAAGCCCAGTCAAAAGCAAAACTTAGTCCCTTATTACCTTTGACAATATCTTCAACGTCCTTCTCGGTGAGGCCGGACCCTGGCCTGGGCACCACGAAGGCGACGGGCAGCTCCCCGCAGTCCGGGTCGGGCACTCCCGACACCGCCACGTTCAGCACTCCCGGCAGCTTGTGGATCACCGCCTCCAGCTCCACCGGCGATATCTGGACAGGACAAAACTCTCTCATCATACAATCGTATGCTCTGCTCTCCTATTATAGCCGCTATATGTTTCCCCTATCATAGATATTCTAATCTCTCTCCGGTCGTGTCGGATTGTCGTCCCATCGGGCTATGAGAGTAAAGGAACAGAGAGTGCACCTGTGTTTGAGCACACGCTTGTGCACTATAATAATTATGTCCTGCGTAGCTGACTGGTGTCATAGTAACACTAGCCGCCGTGGCCGAAATCGCTTCGGACATTGTAAAAATTATAGACACTTAAGCACATCAACATCAGCAGCAAACTAACCTGGTGATTCCTATACTTCAACAACAGCTTGATGCGTTCAACAAAGTAGAAGTTCCAGTTTTCATCTCTGTAGAGAAGGTCTCCACTTTTACACCATCCATCTTCTGTAACTGCTTTAGCTGTGTCTTCTGGGTGATTGTAATAGCCCTGAAAATAGGCCATAAAAAATTAGGAAAAATAACGAATTTTAAATGAATGTAAAATTCTTAGCAAATCAGATATTCATGGGGCATACCTTAAAACCACCGGGTGTTTTCACCCACAATTCTCCAGCCTTGTGGGGTTCTTTTATTTCCTCGCCCGATTCCACATTCACGAGCTGAAAAATAAATTTTATATATATGCCTAAGATAGTAAAATAGCGTGACTTGCGAGATGACGTCAAATAGGAACGTATGGAAGAAGAGGACATATTACGCCGACCCCAAATAATAATAATTGGGATAAGGGCAGGAGAATGATGATATGCCTAAAATAGTACTAGTAAGAGTCAGCTTACAAAATACTATCGTTTCTGAGCTGCCGAAAAATCTGAACACCAATGTTATAAATGTCACTGAGCATTAAGTACCAGCAGATTGTAAGTCTAATTACCTCTGCACAACCATAATTATGTTTTATCGGTAAATAAGTATTTATGCAACTAACCTTATATTCCACATGCGCTGCCGCTTTCCCACAACTGCCGGCCGGCACATCGAAAGGATAAAGAACAATACCTCCAAATTCGCTCATGCCATACACAATTGCAGATTTTGTGTTAGGTGCTCGTTTCTGAAAGAGATTTTGCTAATTAGAATTACCAAGGATTTCTTTTGGTTGAGATAATATGAGAAATTGCAACAATCACCAGCTATGACCTTCTACAATCGTTGTAATCTGATTATGACCACTCGACTCACACTTGTGGTAAATTGTAGCCTCTCACAAATATTTTGCAATCACGACGGTCACAGCTCATGTTTTACATCTGCCACTCTTCTGCTATTTTGCACTCAATGAGAATAGAACAGTGCATTAATAAATGCTGTTATCAGGCACCGGTAGCAGTCTATAGCAGAATTGCGGGAGGGATTCTGCTATGAACATCTAGTGTAAAGTATGTGTGGTTTACAAATTAATATCACAGCTTCCGTGTTTCGGAAGGCACGTAAATATGTGGGTCCTGCGCCTGATCTCTCTTCGCTTAGCCCTAGCCCGTTGAGACGGCAATCCGACATGACCGGAGAGAACTCCGGTTGTTTCGGATTGCCGTCCCAACGGGCTATGAGAGTAAAGGAACAGAGAGTGCACCTGTGTTTGCGCACACGCTTACGCACTATAATATGTACTGCGCATCTGGCTGGTGTCATAGTTACACTAGCCGCCGTTGCCAAATTGGCCTGGAGACATTATTATGTCTATGATCCGCTTGCGTCTAACCTTATCGATGAGTATCCATCGTATGCTCAAATACTAAGTACTCACACGTAACTCAGGTAGAACATAATCAGGTACAGCACTTCCACCGAGCAATATCACATCGAAATTAGAGAAGTCGCACTCTTTTGTTTCTGATTCCTGGAGCAAGGTGATCATCATTGGTGGGCTGGATAAGACAAATGTTGGCTGAAAGGGAATGGAGAATAGATTAGAAATAATTAATTTTCGATATTAGGGATTATTTTGAATATTTTTCACGTAATAAATAATAACATCAATGCGGACAAGCAACGAGAGAACAATCTAGCAGACCACCAGAGAGAACACATGTAAAGAGAAGGTAACTATCCACGCACGCCTATCTTCTACGTAGTCATAAATATTGAAGTAATTTTTACTTAAAACCATAGATCACTTTTTGTGAGATAAAATAATGATATCATCTGGCAGTTTGTTGTTAAATCTTGTTGAGAAGAGATAAATTCTCAAGAAAAAATTGAATGTTTTTCTCTCTGCCCTTCTTCCACGCGTTTCTTATTAGACGCAAGTGACCAGTCATATAGGTATGTATCGAAATAAATCTAGAGGGTCTACCGCGAAATCTAAACAATATTATAAAATTAAGAAATACATATCAAAATTATCAACCTTCTTTTTCGTCGAGGTTAATTTTGGAAGTAAAAATTCAACTCACCTTATATTTCTTAAACAATTCAAAGATATGGTCAGTAGTGAGCTCTTTGGAAGACTGTATTCTGGTATACTGGAATATTGGGGCAAGTAGGTAGTGGAGGATTGCAGATGCCCACTGTATAGGTGATAGGACAATACCAGACTTCGTTATTTTTGGAAACTTGGTACTGAAACAGCTGAAAGATAAAGAATTATTAAGTATCCTCGAGCCAAATTAGCAGTAATTTAACATGTATCACAATGATGAAAACAAATTTGAAATTCTACTCCAGAAACCTTGTTCATTCTACATCGTGGAATAGTAAACTTGTAATGTATAGGGATGACATTCCTTTTTGACAAGTGATGCGATTTTGACTTGTCAGTTTAATACATTTTAGGGATTCGATCAGCGTTGGTGCACGGAGTATTTTTTTTTATAAGTTCTGTAATTCGCCGCATTATGCAAAAATTAAGACGAGCAAGTTTTTTGTATAATAAATGATACGCACCCAAAGAAGCTGGTTGTCAAAGTTATATTTTTATGCGTCAGGATAGCTGACTTAGGCAGTCCTGTAGAACCACTTGTAGCTATGATAAAAGCTGCTGTTTCTTCTGGATCAAAGTCGGCGGCCCTGGAAAACAAAAACATACAAAATCCTATTTCTCATTTCAATAATTTTACTCATACATTTAGGCATCACCACACACAATTGCTTTAGTATTTGTAATAATACGAGAATATAATATCGTAGGATAAGTAATGATGATAAAATTTCGACTTACTTATAATCCTGTACATTAATATCTTCTCCATATTTTTCCATCATATCAGAGAAGCTGATAGCATCAGGACTGCTGTCATAACTGATAACTTTACCGTCACCAGCTGCTAGTTCTAGAGCTTTCTTAGCGTCCTGTACTTTTTCTCGCTGGCAGAAAATCAGTTTGGGCTTGTTAGCACTGAAAAGGTCTCTTAATTCATCTAGAACAAAAATCATGAGGTTAAGAGAAGGAAAAATATTCAGACTGGTGAGAAAAATGTGTTGTTAGGTTACATTAATAGCTAAAGTCTCTCTTGCATTGTATTAATTATGTGTGTGAATTGGTATGGTAAATAAATTGGTAAATATTTTAATTTTAGTTTTATAAGTTTGTAAATATTGTGCATTTAAATTGGTATGAATTTCTACAACATTTGCAATTTTTGACGATTTGGCACATTAGCTTAGCTTAGTTGAAACGATATGCAAACGATGCAGTTACACCAAAAACATTTGCAATAAAATCTATTTCAAAGGTATCCACTGATCTACTGCAAGATCTCGTAAGTATTAAGACTTTACAGCAATAAGTACATTTACAACAAAAAGAAATTGCCACTTACTGACTCCCAAAGTTCTATCGATACCAGAGATAATGTACCCTTCGAAAAGCGCGGCGTAGATCGGTATAGCCTGGTCAATGTTGTTGGATCCCATAAGGATGATGACATCACCGTAAGTCAGGCCGAGTTTCTTGAAGCATGTCGTGCATCTTACGCTTCTCCTTAATACTGAGGCATTTGTTTCAGATTCTCCGGTTCCACCGTCAATCTGTAAGAAGAAAAATTTAAACGATACTTAGGAGTATCTGAATGTTGAATCACTTCAGCATGTCTAGCCATATTAAAAAGAGGAAGACCTGGTTGGCCTTCTACCACCTCTTAGAGTAATATTCTTGCAGTTGTGGAAGCGAGACGCGGTTCAACGCCATGGAGTGCGCTCTTTAGAAATACTTTGGAACGTGACTAAAGACCCCTTGCAGATCTGCCAGATCTGCAGGATGTTCGTAAGAGTTACCGTGACCCTGGCACTCAAAGGAGGAACATAGTGGGTTTCAGTTCGTAATAGTCTGACACTCCCTCCCGCTGCACCCACAGCGGGCAGGGTCATTTGATTCACCCACTAGAAAAAGATTCCTTACAGAAGCACATTAACAGAACGAAAAAAATCTCAAACCAAAAAAAGGCATAACAGTTAGCTAACTTAGCGTGAATAGAAAGAAAAAAATTGTATATAAACAAAAACAGTTCTTTACTTGGCAAACAAAATCGGGATTATCCTTCAAGCTCTGTAGGACCAGCTTTCCAAAATGATACCTGTCACTAGGTATACCGGACTCCGCCGCAGCTCTCGATCCAATTTCACTTATATATTTATCAAGCGCTTCGGACTTGACTTTATAGTTCTCCATTTTTATTTGAATTTTAAATTAATTTTTATCGGCACTTGAATGTTTGTGTGAACGTGTCCGATGAGCTGCTTTATACATACTGTTTATCTACCGATAATTTTCGCCTGGTGTAGAATCTTTGAATAAACTTGAGATAGTGTTAACTGATTACGGACTAAATTGGTTTAATACAACAACAGAACACGTGAAGCCGTGTACGTGTCGAAACGACGTGTCTTTTTTATACTTTTGAGAGCACGGATAGTCTAGTGGTCACCACGCCAATTATCACTAAGCGCGACGTGTCGCGGGTTTGATTCCTGCGTAAGACCAGAATGAGTGTGATTACTAAATGCTTGTTCTGGTTTGGGTGTATTTGTGCATGTGAAACCCCCCGTGATACAAGGATTAAATTCCTTAGTTTAAAAAATATATTATTATCTTTTAGGTTCTGTTCTATGAGCTCAAGTTCTTGAAATTTGGTGCGAAGCTACTTATTATTATTCTTATACATACAACGGAAAATAGTTTAATTATGTTTTGCTTTTCTATTTTTAATTATTTTGTTTGGTAGATCATAATAATATAAAAAATATGCAAATTTTTTTTTAGCTTATTTGTAAGAAAACCTTAGACTTGCGAGTTAGACTCACACTTGACCATCTTTTTTACGAAGTGAAAAAGTAAAAAAAATGAAACAAAAAAGGCAATGTCATTGTTTTTAAGCCGGTAATGGTTATCTGTGTTACCAAGTTACATAAGCGATTTGATAACGATATAATTTAAATTTCGAATATATGGAACAGCTTTGTACTCTGCTTTCATTATGGAAAGTGAAAATTCTAACGAAACTACTGAATGTAAATAAATAAATAATTCTAATACAGTT
>OW796109.1:10955887-10981670 GCA_941860345.1 Chrysodeixis includens | reverse complement strand
TTAATCATTCTAAGACACTACTGACAAACGGTGAAGGAAAATATCGTGAGGAAACCTGAATTCCAAATATTGGAATCTGAAACCGCCAATCCGCAGTGAGCTAGCGTGGTGATTAATGCTCAAACCTTCCCTATATGGGAAGAGGCCTGTGCCCAGCAGTGGGACGTGTTTTCTTATATTATAGACATTAAGGTACAATAACATTAGCACCAAACTGACCTGGTGATTCCTATACTTCAACAACAGCTTGATACGTTCAACAAAGTAGAAGTTCCAGTTTTCATCTCTGTAAAGAAGGTCTCCACTTTTACACCATCCATCTTCTGTAACTGCTTTAGCTGTGTCTTCTGGGTGATTGTAATAGCCCTGAAGAAGAACGAAAGAATTAGGAATAAGAGAAAAAAAAATGAATGTAAAATTCTTACCAAATCAGGTATTCATGGGGCGTACCTTAAAACCACCGGGTGTTTTCACCCACAACTCTCCAGCCTTGTGGGGTTCTTTTATTTCCTCGCCCGATTCCACATTCACGAGCTGAAAAATAAATTTTCTATAATTATAATATGCCTAAGATAGTACCTACTGGAGGGGACGACCAAAGAAACGATGGATGGATTGTGTGAAAGATGATATGGCTGCAAAGAGTGTGACTTGCGAGATGACGTCAAATAGGAACGTCTGGAAGAAGAGGACATGCTGCGCCGACCCCAAATAATAATAATTGGGATAAGGGCAGGGGAATGATGATGAGTACCTACTGGTAAGAGTCAGTAAAAAAGATTATCGATTTTGGGCTGCAGAAATATATGAATGGACACTAACCATTAAGTACTAGCAGATTGTGTGATCAATTATCGTTGCGCAACTGTATGTTTTATCAGTAAGTATTTATGCAACTAACCTTATATTCCACATGCGCCGCCGCTTTCCCACAACTACCGGCCGGCACATCGAAAGGATATAGAACAATACCTCCAAATTCGCTCATGCCATAGACAATGGCAGATTTTGTGTTTGGTGCTCGTTTCTAAAAGAGATTTACTTAATTAGAATAAACAAGGATTTCTTTTTCATTTAAGATAGTATGAGAAATTTCAACATCACCGGCCATGCCCTTTTACAATCGATGTAATCTGATATGGTCGTTCGACTCACACTTGTGGTAAATTGGAGCCTCTCACAAATATTTTGCAATCACGACGGTCACAGCTCATGTTTTACATCTGCCACTCTGCTGCTATTTTGCACTCAATGAGAATAGAACAGTGCATTAATAAATGCTGTTATCAGGCACCTACAGCAGAATTGAGGGAGGGATTCTGCTATGGACATCTATTGTAAAGTATGTGTGCCTAACAAATTAATATCACAGCTTCCGTATTTCAGAAGGCACGTAAAAATGTGGGTCCTGTGCCTGATCTCTCTCCGGTCGTGTCGGATTGCCGTCCCAATGGGCTATGAGAGTAAAGGAACAGAGAGTGCACCTGTGTTTGCGCACACGCTTGTGCACTATAATATATTATGTCCTGCGCATCTGGCTGGTGTCATAGTAACACTAGCCATGGCCAAATTGGCCAGGAGACATTATTATGTCTATAATCAGCTTGCGTCTAACCTCATCTTTGCTAAGTATCTATCGTATACCCAAATACCAAGTACAACTCACGCGTAACTCAGGCAGAACATAATCCGGTACAGCGCTTCCACCGAGCAATATCACATCGAAATTTGAGAAGTCACACTCTTTTGTTTCTGATTCCTGGAGCAAGGTGATCATCATTGGCGGGCTGGATAAGACAAATGTTGGCTGAAAGAGAGAATGGAGGATAGGTTAAAAATAATTAATTTTTGATATTTAGGATTATTATTTAAAAAGAAATAAATAATAACAACAATGCAGACAAGCAACAACAGAACCATCTAGGAGAGCGCCAGAGAGACCATGTACAGAGAAGATTCTGATCCTATCCACGCACGCCTAGCCTATCTTCTACGTAGTTATAAACATTATAGTATTTTTTACTTAAAAGTATAGATCACTTTTTGAAAGATAAAATAATAATATCATCTGGTAATGTGTTGATAAATCAATAATTGAGTGTTTGTCTTTTTGTTCTTCCTCCACGCGTTTCTTATTAGGCGCAAGTGACCAGGTATACGTATTGTAATAACTCTAGGGGGTCTACCGCGACCTTTTAAAACAATATAGGGTATATTATGCACGTCAACAGCGTGTCTAATGTTGTAAGTAAGTGCCGAGTATATATGTATGCAGATGACATGTGTGTAGTATATGCTTCAAAAAACATCATAGAGGTACAAAACTCCATTCAAAAAGATTTTGAAAACATCACAAAATGGGCCCATGATAATGGCATCATTCTAAATTTAAAAAAAACAAAATGCATGCATATATACTCGCCTTATAACAGACTGGCGAAGCGTGTGAATGTGTCAGATATAGCTATTAAAGGACACTCATACGATTGTTTGCATAAAAATAAGACTGATTGTTGTTGTGTGTCTCTAGAATACGTAGAACAATTTAAATATCTAGGTCTAAATATAGATAAGCATTTCAACTGGAGAATACATGTATCTGATATTTGTAATAGATTAAGATCTGTTCTAGGAAAGTTCTATCATTTAAGTAGAGTAATAAATAAGCACACACTATTAATAGTATATTACGCACTCGCTCATGCATTAATAAACTACGGACTTATTGTTTATGGTAGAACATTTGTTACTTACTTAAATGATATAAAAACTTTACAAATAAGACTGCTTAAATATATTGTATCAAAGAAGGATAAAGACATGTGTAATAAAGATTATGAGAAATTATTTAGCATCTGTAAGATATTACCAGTACATAAACAAATAACGTATTTAATAGGTTTGGAATATTATTATAGTGACCAGTACAAAGTGTTAGTTACAAATAGATATAATACTAAACGAGTGAGAGATGATTGTCTAGTTAAACCAAAAATAATAAATTATTATGGAGAGAGAACAAATAAGTATATAGTACCACTAGTATTTAATAGTTTAGATATATTACGACAAAGTCCTAAATTAAGTTTATATTCTTTAAAAAAAGGAATCAAAGATTCTTTGCTTGATGATTGTGTCGAGCAGTAATTTTATTATAGAAGAACCTATAGTTATGTACCTACCTACATGTTTTTGCAATGTTTAGTATAGTTTTAGTTAAGAATGTATCCTATTGGTAAGTTAATTTAATTTAAGAGCGTTTCTCGCCGATAAACGAGTACGTTTGGCGAGTTCACTAGCCATAAGATAAAATGTAACCTACCTTTGATTAATAAAAAAAAAAAAAAAAAAAAAAAAAAAAAAAATATTATAAAAATATTCGAGGCATTGGGTAGCAACACTGGTGTGCAACAATGCACACATTAAAATTTCTCAACCTTCTATTTCGTCGAGCTTAATTTTGGAAGTAAAAATTCAACTCACCTTATATTTATTAAACAGTTCAAAGATATGGTCAGTAGTGAGCTCTTTGGATGACTGTATTCTGGTGTATTGGAATATGGGGGCAAGTAGGTAGTGGAGGATTGCAGATGCCCACTGTATAGGTGATAGGACAATACCAGACTTTGTTATTCTTGGAAACTTTGTACTGAAACAGCTGAAACATAAAAAGTTTTTGAGAAACCTTCACACAAATTAGTAGTAATTAAACATGTGCCAAAATTATGATTTACTCCAGGAACCTTGTCTATTCTACATCGTGGAATAGTAAACTTGTACTAAATGTATGGGGATGACATTCCTTTTGGACAAGTCACGCGACTTTGACTTGTCAGTTCAATACATTTTAGGGATTCGATCACCGTTGACGCACGGAGTATTTTTTTTATAAGTTCTGTAATTCGCCGTATTATGCAAAAATTAAACGAGCAAGTTTTTTGTATAATAATGATACGCACCCAAAGAAGCTGGTTGTCAAAGTTATATTTTTATGCGTCAGGATAGCTGATTTAGGCAGCCCTGTAGAGCCACTTGTAGCTATGATAAAAGCTGCTGTTTCTTCTGGATCAAAGTCGGCGGCTCTGGAAAACAAAAAACAATACAAAATTCTATTTTCCATTTTACCAATATCATCATCATTTCAGCAATAACGATCGTAGAATGGCCACACAGAATTACTTTAGTATTTATAATAATACGAGTATGTACTAATATCGACGGATAAGTAATGATGATAAAATTTCGACTTACTTATAATCCTGTTCATTAATATCTTCTCCATATTTTTCCATCATATCAGAAAAGTTGATAGCATCAGGACTGCTGTCATAACTGATAACTTTACCGTCGCCAGCTGCTAGTTCTAGAGCTTTCTTAGCGTCCTGCACTTTTTCACTTTGGCAGAAAATAAGTTTGGGCTTGTTAGCACTGAAAAGATCTCTTAATTCATCTAGAACAAAAATTATGAGGATAAGAGAAGGAAGAATGCTCAGACTGTTGAGAAGAATGTGCCGTTAGGTTACATTAGGTAAAGTCTCACTTGCATTGTATTAATTCCGTGTTTTATTTGGTAAGAATTTCTAGAAAATCTGCAATTTTTGATGATTCGGCACGTTAGCTTAATATCTTAAACGATATTTGGCATCTGCACTGGAGAAGGGTGCAGTTACACACAACATATTTGCAATAATATCTATTTCACAGGTATGGAGGTGGTTGATACTATATGTCCATTTATGGTGTGGGTAGCTATCCACAGATCTACTGTGAGAGCTCGTAAATACCAAGATTGTATAGCAATACGTACACTTTATACCATGAACATAAATTGCTACTTACTGACTCCCAAAGTTCTGTCGATACCAGAGATAATGTACCCTTCGAAAAGCGCGGCGTAAATCGGTATAGCCTGGTCAATGTTGTTGGATCCCATAAGGATGATGACGTCGCCATACTTCAGGCCGAGTTTCTTGAAGCATGTCGTGCATCTTACGCTTCTCTTCAATACTGAGGCATTCGTCTCAGATTCACCGGTTCCACCGTCAATCTGTGAGGAGAAAATTTTACTAAAGATACTTTTGAGTATCAGAATGTTGAATCACTTCAGCATGTCTAGCCATATTAAAAAGAAGAAGACCTGGTTGGCCTTCTACCACCTATTAGAGTGATATTCTTGCAGTTGTAGAAACAAGACGCCGGTCAACGCCATTTAGTATACTCTCACACATTCATAACTGCTAGAGAATTACTTTAAAACGTGACTTAAGACCCTTTGCAGACCTGCCGGGGCTGCGGGATGTTCGTGAGAGTTACCGCTCGCCCGGCACCCAAAGTGCTCCAGGAGGAACACAGTGGGTTTTAGTGAGTAAAAGTCTGACACTCCCTCCCGCTGTGTCCACAGCGGGCGGGGTCATTTGAATCCCACGAAAAAGAAAAAGATATCAATTACCGAACGTGAAAAGAGGGAAAAAAAATTGTATATAAATAAAAACAGTTGTTTACTTGGCAAACAAAATCGGGATTATCCTTCAAGCTCTGTAGGACCAGCTTTCCAAAATGATACCTGTCACTTGGTATACCAGACTCCGCCGCAGCTCTCGATCCAATTTCACTTATATATTTATCAAGCGCTTCGGACTTGACTTTAAAGTTCTCCATTTTTATTTGAATTTTAAATTAATTTTATTCGGCACTCGAATGTTTGTGTGAACGTGTCCGATGAGCTGCTTTATACATACTGTTTATCTACCGATAATTTTGGCCCCGTGTAGAATCTTTGAATAAACTTGAGATAGTGTTAACTGATTACGGACTAAATTGGTTTAATACAACAACAGAGCACGTGAAGGCACGAATAGTCGGGTGGTCACCACGCCAATTATCACTAAGCGCGACGTGTCGCTGGTTTGGTTCCCGCGAAGGACAAGAATTAGTGTAATTAATAAATGTTTGTTCTGGTTTAGGTGTATTTGTGCATGTGAAACCCCCCGCGATACAAGGATTATGTTCCTTAAAAGTTGGGAGTCGTTTAAAAAAATATATTATTATATGATAAGGTGTGTCCTATGAGCTCAGATTTTTGAAATTTGATACGAAGCTACTTATTATTATTATTATACCTACATACAACGGAAAATAGTTTAATTATTTTTTGCTTTTTTATTTTAAATTATTTTTTTCATAGGTAGTTCATAATAATATAAAAAATATGCAAATTGGTTTTTTTTTTAGCTTATTTGTAAGAAAACCTTAGACTTGCGAGTTAGACTCACACTTGACCATCTTTTTTACAAGGTGAAAAAGTAAAAAAATGAAACAAAAAAGGCATTGTCATTGTATTTAAGCCGGTAATGGTTATCTGTGTTACCAAGTTACATAAGCGATTTGATAACGAAGAAATTTAAATTTCGAATATAATATGGAACAACTTTTTAGTCTGATTTCATAATGGAAAATGGAAATTCTTACGTGTATACTGAATGTAAATAAATAAATAATTCTAATACATTTCACGTGGTCTTTATAATAGGATTCATCACATTGATACTAACACTTAAGTTTTTTCGGACCTCTCTTTCACTCTAACTAAACTTATAGAGCTTTACTGCTAGGCTTTATCTGTAAAAAAACACCTGCTTTTGTGAATTGTAAGTTTTTTTATCGTTAAGGAATTAACAGACATTTTTACATCAAATGTATTTTTTTTATTTTAGTTTTACCAAAGCCAACTTTTACACTATTCATAAATAGTATTGCGAGATAAATCGATTCACAATTAAACGGCATAAGTTTAGTTTGACACGAATCAGTCATAATTATTATTTAAAGCCTGAACTGTCTATTGATAAAGCACCTAAAAAAAATATATCGGCCTCAATTTGTCGTCAAGACAATTGTCAACGTAACTTTGGCTAACAAAGATTTGAAAGGCAAAATAAATAAATACTCTACGACTTTTACACAACGTCATCTAGACTCAAACTAAGCAAAGCTTGTGTTATGAGTAGGTACTAAACAACTGATGAACTTACTTCTCAATACTTACATATTCTTGAAAATTTTAGTCAGGCCACTCAATAAACTCAATTATTTATTGCATTCCATAATAATATATTACAGAGATGGTATAAAATAAAACAAATTAAGATCAATATGGACCCTGTCAAACACGCAAAAATTTTGAAGAGAGGAAAAAGGCTGAAATGGCAAAAATTACTAGACAAACAGGCCAAACTATTATTTCGTTTTTTCCTTCAAGGCCACTGTGACATGAAGTCAGCTTCACGTGTTTCATTCGTGCATAATATGTGCCAGCGGTCGCCAGCAAACATAAGATTTGTTTTTTGTGTTGTAGTTAGAATAATTATGTGTTTTTGAATGATTACTTTAAGTTTTTCTGTGATATGTATGATGGCTCCAAGCCGCGTAAATCATTAAAACAACAAATCAAAATAAATAAATAACTGTTTAATATTTGTTCATATATCTAAATTACCATTACCAATCCTAAAATTATCATATAACTTTGTCCAGATGTTTGAAGAACAACCTATCAATCAATATAATTATGTCTTTATCCTTTAGTTTTTCTTCGCGAGTTCTTTAGCCATTTGCTTTAGCTTCTGCCTGTCCACTTTCGTTGAGGGCAGTAGAGGGAGTTCCTTCAGGAACACAACGCCACCTCGCAGCCACTTCGAGTCAGTCAAGTTCTCTGAAAGTGCAGAAATTAGAATTTTATGTCAAAGGGCCTAGATAATGTTACGTAGCAAATAAATATAAACAATACTTTGAATAACTTCAGACAGTATCGAACCTGCAACTCTTGGCTAAATGCGCCATTTTTTAGCTACCGAGGTCACTGTACGAGAGTTTAAATATATTCACCGTATTGTATCAATTCTTAGGGACGTGTGCGACATCTAGTAGCAAATATACCAATTACCTGACACAGACCATGCGTCGCATTAGAATAGAACACGAATACTGCAAATTCATGGGAATGACAGTTTTTTTTCGACAAGTGACGAAACTTTGAGTTATTATTTCATGCATTAAAGCAATTTGTCAGCGTTAGCGCTTGAAGAAGTGTAACCTACGAGAAATTACTGAAAATTCAAGTCTTTGGAATATAGACCAAAATATTGTGTACGGTATTCCGAAAACACATAAAATAAGCCTTTTGAAAGGCAGATGGAATTAATGAAATAAGGTCCACAAGCGGACCCACGAGCAAAATCTAGCTTCTATATTACCTTTGACAATATTTTCCACATCTTTCTCGGTAAGGCCGGACCCTGGTCTGGGCATCACGAAGGCGATGGGCAGCTCCCCGCTCTCCGGGTCGGGCACTCCTGTCACCGCGACGTCTAGCACTCCCGGCAGCTTGTGGATTACAGCCTCTAGCTCCACTGGCGAGATCTAGACAGAACAATACTCCATCATCATATTGTCTAAGACCGCCAACGCCCTAAATTAAAATTTATATTCATACTACGATACTAAGTATCACCTTTCCGGTGTCTAAATTACTCTTGAGAACATCTCCCTTCACGAGTTTCCTTGAGAGCACCCTGATTTGCCCTCCATTTACCGCTTCCTAAGTATTCTAGCCGTAGAGCTTCAGAGGAATCGAAGCAACAAACTCCACAGCTTTTGTAAATACCATAAGCTCTCTATTATAGAAAAATTCACTGGCATTAGTATGTCAATCATAATTAGAACTGACCTGGTGATTCCTATACTTCAACAGCAACTTGAGACGTTCAACAAAGTAAAAGTTCCAGTTTTCATCTCTGTAATGAAGGTCTCCACTCTTGTACCATCCGTCCTCTGTGATTGCTTCGGCAGTCTCCGCTGGATGATTGTAGTAGCCCTGAAAATCCAGACATCACGTTATTATAAAAAGAAGTGATTGCTATAAAATTTCAACAAGCTATGTTTAAGAGAGAAATTTCAAGGATATTTGTGTTAGGATCAGAAAATCACAGTTTTAACCAGTAAATTGATCAATACAACCTTTAAAAACCGGGATCATATTACATACCTTAATACCACCAGGTGCTT
Organism: Chrysodeixis includens; assembly: GCA_941860345.1. NCBI lineage: Eukaryota > Metazoa > Arthropoda > Insecta > Lepidoptera > Noctuidae > Chrysodeixis > Chrysodeixis includens. The sequence continues at coordinate 10,972,607 of OW796109.1, read as the reverse complement.
TCAACCACAACTCTCCAGTCTTGTGGGGTTTATTTATTTCTTCACCAGTTTCTACACTTATCAGCTGAAAGAAGTAACTTTTAGATTAATATCTTAATAGATACGTCCTCAAAATGATACCAATAAAATATGCTTTAAGTCTGTTTTTATATAGCTAACCTTATATTCCAGGTGCGCTAACGGCGTCCCTACACTGCCCAGCGGAGTGTCGAATGGATAGAAGACCATCCCTCCAACTTCGCTCATTCCATACCCATTTGCTAGTCTTGCTTTTGGCACCTGACTCTGAAAGTAATATCTTTAATCAATCATTTTGTTCGAGGATAAGACAGCAAAAAAAACTTCAACTAGAAAAAAGAAGAAGAAAAATCTCGGAAACTGAACACCGGTAGCTATCGCATACTACTATTAAAATGTACCAGTTCGATTCATATCTCATCTCCTCGACTAAATAGTCAATTGTGTGTTCAAATACAAAATTTGTCAACTTACATGCAATTTCGTTATAAGACTTTCCGGTACAGCACTTCCACCAAGGAAAAAGATTTCGAAATTCGATAAGTCGCACCCATTTGTTTCAGCCTCCTTGAGCAAGGAGATCATCATTGGCGGACTGGTTGCGAGTATTGATGGCTGGAAGATAGAAAAATAATATAGTTACTGCTGGCATAAAATGTTTTTAAGTTTTCTGGGAAGAAGCCTTCTTTCTCATCTACTATGCTGGAAAACGTCTTAAAGTAATAATATTGCAGTTGTAGAAGAAGACGCCGCTCTACACTCCGTAGGGAGCTGTCTCGCTACCAAAACCAGGCTCTAATAAAATCCTCGTGCAGAAACCCTATTAAAATCGTTTGTGTCTTTAGCGGGGTTCATACAGGAAGATCCACCGCGGTCCGATCGCAAGTACCAAGACCGTAACTCAAAGATGCGAGCAGTGTGGGCGTGCCACGCAATCCACGCTTACGTATTGGAGCACCCGCTCTCTGATACGGCCGATCCGTGCAATATTTTTTTGCCAGCTTCGAAGTTGCCTAACCGGGACCACACCGGACAATCAGGCGTAGATTGTCGGTGTGGAAAAGCTAACTGGATTAGCTCCCAGCTTTTAAAATATCGCAGTTAAATTCGGTGGGTAACAAATTCAACTCACTTTGTATTTAACAATCATTTCGCATATATGTTCAGTAGTAAGTTCTGCTGATGACTGTACTCTGGCGTACTGGTATATAGGTCCAAGTAGGTAGTGGACCTGTGCTGAGTACCACTGTATGGGTGACACGATAAGAAAAGACTTCGTTGCTCTTGGAAACTTAGTACTGAAACAGCTGAAACAAAAACGTTGAATTTTTAACCAAACATTTGTAATAATTACAATGGCCGGAGCGATATCGGCCACGGCGGCTAGTGTTACTATGACACCAGCTAGCTACGCGGGACATATTATAGTGCACAAGCGTGTGCGCAAACAAAGGTGCACACTCTGTTTCAATACTCTCATAGTCCGGTGAGTCGGCAATCCGACACGACCGGAGGGAGACCACGCGCCGGACCCACATTTTTACGAGCCTGCGCATGCGCCATGGGTATCGATCGACTCTAGACCTTTAACTTAGCAGTCCTACGGTCTTACCACTAGGATACCAGGGTACTAGGGTACCAGTCTTACCAGGGTATCAGCCGTGCCTGCCCAGCCGTTTGAGAGTGAAAGAATGTCAAACAGGCATACTAACAACCGCGTTTAGCGTTTATAACTAGTATTTATTGGAAGAATGTAAACATCGCCCCTTGCCACATTTAAAAAATAGATGTAGTACCGTTTTTGGCCACTATCCACGAGATTGTCTATGCAACATTTAAACTTGTCAAGTTCTGTATGCTTTTAACTGTCTTGATATAAACCGAAGTTTAATTTGTTAAATCTAGTAATTGTTTTACTTCACACAGTATTAGTTAAGACAAGTTTGTCAAAATAGAAAATGATACATACCATAGATAGGCGCTAGCTATAGATACATTCTTATGCGTCAGGATAGCAGCTTTAGGCATTCCTGTGGAGCCACTTGTAGCTACAATAAGAGCTGTTGTTTCTTCTGGGTTGAAGTCGGCGGCCCTGAAAATTAAGGAAGGGAGATCTTTAATACCATAATTGAGTTTTAAGTCGAAGAAGAGAAGAAAAATTTACATGGAATGACACAAATTTTCAATGAAATCGTAGCAAATACGGGTCAAAAATGTTCTAGAGCTTTCTTTTTTTAACAATAAGAGGAATTCACACAGAAGCAACGCTTCGTTTGTAGAGGACCTACCTCGACTTTGTTGAGTTGAAAGGATTAGAATAACTAAATAATATTTTAGTTGTTGTTTGATGCACGTTGACGTCACGCATCCGCAATATTCTTACGAAAGAGTGACGTTTTGCGTAACTTTTATTGCTTGTAACTTGGATTTTTGTTAGCGAGACAATAGAAAAAATACGTCTCAAATATTATTCATTTAACTATGTGTATGACCGGCATTAAAACAAAGTAATCATAATCCGTATTTTCGACTTAGGCACGCTTGTTTTGCCAACAATATTTGTGCCATGGACTACTCGTCACAACAGCAAGTCACTTATTGCCGTAAATCATAATAATTGTGTCACAATAAATAATCCACAACCACAAAACAAATAAGCCGACCGTTGATAAGATTCTCCTTTTCGCATACTTGATAGACAACCTGGTTTTGAGTATGTTAAAAAAAATGTTTTAAGTTCCTATTAAACAAATGTTACTATTCGATAAGTGATTTTTGATAAGTAATTGCTTGTAGTTTGTTAATGAAATGTTATGTTTTGTATTTGGTTTAAAGCTTATAATACTTTGTAACTTTTCTGTACCATATTCTTACAAATAAAGATATTCTTTCTATTATATTCTTATAGTAAAAACCATGAAGACCTCCAACGTGGCGTTACATACTCCTAAAAATTCACAGGTGTCCTAGCTTTCCTTAAGATAAGATAGCCGTTGCTATGTTTGTGTTAAACACCCAACTAGGGGCAATAAAAAAAACTGCTACTCATGCTGACGAGATTGTAAAGCAAATAACATATTTTGTTAGATATAACTAAGTATCTTATGTGGGTTTCGTCGCGAATTTATTTCTATAGATTTGTTTAACATCATGTATTTATGGTAAATGCTAAAGTGTACTGTAGCGGACTGGTGGTGGCAACGAAAATAGTAATAATTATATTTATAGACTTAACAAGAGATTCTAGCAACCCCCTTTAAAATAGTATGGAAGTTATATCTTCCTCTTAATTAAAGTCACTTCAATAAATTGTAGCATTCTTCTTTCAGCATTACAGATTACAAGCTCATTTAATAATTCGAATGGACGGATAAATAATGATTAAATTTAAAATTTTCCTTACTTGTAATCCTGTACATCAATATCCTCTCCATATTTCTCCAACATATCAGAGAAGCTGATAGCATCAGGGCTGCTGTCATAACTGATGACTTTACCGTCACCTCCTGCTAGTTCTATAGCTTCCTTAGAGTCCTGCACTTTGTCTCCTTGGCAGAAAATCAGTTTGGGCTTGGTTGTAGTGAAAACGTTTTTTAATTCATCTGGAACAAATATTGTAAGTTTAAGAGAAGGAATTCATAAATATGAAGGCACACATCGTGAGGAAACCTGGAATATCGCATTGCTCAATTTTGCAAGGGAAGAAGCCATTCTGTGTTTATAGATAGGTATTACTAAAATTGGACGCAGAATACTGTGCAGTTGACTGCTGAGAAGCTATTGACGAATAATTATCAGTAGAACGACGTTTTGTCTGGATGTTCAATGCAGTCCCATAAATGCTAGTTCATGATGACAAAATTTATTAGTCACCCGCTCACTGCAGATTAAGGCAAATTCAGTTATATGGAACATACGTGCGTCCTTCTTCTGAGTTGAAACGTTTCTTTTGTGACATAGTTCGTTAGAAGGTGGCTGGGAAGGTGATCCACCATGTTTGAGGATAGATCAGGCTCTGGATCGTCGCGATCCCCTTACTTGATTTCAGAGACCTAGTCTTTGAAGTCCATGATCAGTATGATATTTTTATATGGAATGGCCAACTGTCGACTGGTCTCCGACAGCAAACCATTTTATGCCATATGTAATGTACTTTATTCTTTATAATGTACGCTTATATGGCTGCCAAACCTCAAAATACAACTTAGGGAGAAGGAATGGCTGAATAGCAGCACGGTGGTGGATCATGCTTGGCCCGCTACAGCATTAGCTAAACCACCTTCTTTTGCTATTAGTTTAAATTAATTAATTAGTTTAGCTTTTGTTTTGTATTATTTTTTATGTGTATATTAATGTAACCTTGTCTTTTTTTGTAACAATAAATGACTTTATTTATTATTATTTAAAATAAAAGTTTTACTTACTGACTCGCAAAGTTCTGTCGATACCAGCGATAATAACGCCCTCGAAGAGCGCGGCGTAGAACGGTATAGCCTGGTCGAGATGGTTGGTGCCCATGAGGATGATGACGTCACCGACCTTCAGGCCCAGCTTCTTGAAGCTTGCCGCGCATCTGATACTTCTCTTTAATACTGATTCGTTTGTTTCCGACTCACCAGTTGCACCGTCAGTCTGTGAGAAGCAGTAACAAAATAACAAAATTTGACTAAGAGAGTATGAATGTTGATGGATGGAGAGGAAAGGAAAGGCCAAAGAAAAGATGGATGGATTGTATAAGGAATGATATCAATGAAAAAAAAGTAAAAGACCACTGTGACGTCTGATAGGGGAAGAAAAAAATATATTGCGCCGACTCCAAGTAAAATAGGATAAAGGCAGGAAGATGATGATGAAAGGAATTGATTGATCCTAGCGGCAAAAATAAAACAAAAAAGCCAGAAGCAAATTGAATCAGTAAAATGAGAAATTTAAATAACTTGTATTAATACGAATAAAACAGCTTACCTGCATAACAAAATCGGGATCATCCTTCAAGCTCCGTAGGACCAGCTTTCCAAAATGATACTCGTCACTAGGTATACCAGACTCCGCCACAACTCGCGAAGATAGCTCACTCAAAAATTTCTCAAGTGCTTCGTTTTTATATCTAGGACCGTCCATTTTTGTTTAAAAATATTTTTCTTTTTTTTTAATTAAATTGACAGTGTTGTGAACTGCTCTCGTAGGTGTAAATGTGTACGATGTGTTGTTATATATACTTATATTTTTTATCTAAATATCTATCGATAATAATTTTAAACTTATGCAATATTACACATTATTTGTATGACTTGACATGTTTTGCATATACACATATACAATCTTGACATGTTTTGTGTTTTTGCATATCCTAATCACTATAATTTAAACAAAATATATTTCAAATATTTTTGTGAATGTACTTGGTACATGTATATAGGTTTCTTTTGTAAAAAAATTTAGTATAAACATTATGCAGGTATACTATCAATTATTATATTTACTTTACTAAATTTGTAAATTAAATCGATATAGAACTTTCCTCATAAGGCCAGACCAGTAAATACCCTGCATTTGTTTTTACACTTACATTCGTTTCACTTTAAATGTATCGACATTTTATTCTAAGGGTAGTCAGAAAGGTTGAATCCAGCGAGCCCAAAACATATATTGGACATTTTACATTTCTAGTAATATAATAATTATCCTAGTTACAAAATAAATTATTTATTTAATTTCACACTTTTTTTTGGAATAAGTCAATCTTCAGGAAAATCTTTACTTATGTAGCGAAGTTCAATTTACTTTTGAAATATTAAAGTGAAACATGTTGAATCTTGGGAAGGGGAAATAAAACCAAATCATTTTTCTTTGATGTAACTATCGAATCAATCAAAATCAAAATCAAAATGTTTTTATTTCGAGTAGGCCTTCTCAGGCACTTTCAAAACGTTACTGACTCTAGTTGCGCGGTTCCAAAATGTCATTCTTATGGAGAAGAACAGGCAAGAAACTCCATAAGTTACTCTTTTAAAAATAGAGAATACAATTTAAATTTACAATAATAATTATGCAACAACAACGTAAATTAGCAAAATGTACAGATTGCCAAGTAGGGGATAAAATATTCTTTAAATAAAGAAAATAGAAAATAATGTCAAAAGAAAGAGGAACCCGACTATTTTACCAAGTTTTCGATGTTGATACATGTACAAATCTTATAGGCACAAGGAAATAAAATAATAATAATTATAATCTTACATACAAAAAATATGTAGTCCTAATCGAACCCTAACAGGAATGTCAAGGCATGTCAAAGATTCTCGAATTAGACGCTAAGGAAAAGCTGATGAAAATACGCAGTAATAATAATACTAAATTATAAGCTAGCAGACTGCCAGGGAGACCACATGTGCAGAGATACTACATCCACGCGCGCCTATCCTCTACGTAATCACTAATCGAATAGTACGCTTTACTTAACAGCTGAGATCTTACGGCATTTTTAAACTTATTGCTTGGTAATTTAATAATACTATCAGGCAGTTTGTTATAGAAACGGATAGAATTTCCAAGGAAAGATTTAGTATTTGTTTTAGTTAATCTAAATCTTGGAACTGCAAGTTTATTTTTACTTCTCGTGTTAATGCTATGAAAATCACTATTTGTATTAAATTTATCGAGGTTTTTACGAACATACAATATGTTCTCCATTATGTATTGCGAGGGCATGGTTAGAACATTAATCTCTTTAAACGTATTTCTCAGGGACTCCCGGGGCCCCATGCAGTAAATTGCCCTAATAGCGCGTTTTTGTAGAATAAAAACAGACTCTGCATCGGCAGCAGAGCCCCACAGCAAAATGCCGTATGACATAATGCTGTGGAAATACGCGTAGTAAACTAATTTAGCAGTGGGAACATCTGTAAGCTGTCTTATTCTTCGGACCGCGAAAGCGGCAGAACTTAACCTTCGAGACAGGGCTGAGAAATAATTATTTTCTTTTGGAACTCTTTAAGCATTCTTATATGAAACATTTCCGATCTAATATTATTGTAATTCTCATCTGCACATTTGTTTTTCCCTTGACGCTTCTCGCTATGATAAACAAGCAATAACTCTTCATTCATTTCTGTCCTCGAACTTTTACATTTCTTCGTAATTAGACAAGATACTGAAAATTATATAATTTCAGAAAATTCAAAAAGTGATATTTCTAATCCCACAGGATCTCAAATTTGGCGAGAGAGCGGCTTTTCTATAAATCTTCCTTATTCTGTGCCATTAATAATACCGAATCATGTTGTTGATTTCACGGTGATGACAAATCAATATAAAGATCAATTCTTAATCATTTGTTAAGATTAGCATGGATATGAAATTATATTAGTCATGCTTCTTAATAATCATACCTCAGCAACAACTACAGATAAACAAAAGCACGAAATTCCATACAAATTTTTCGTCCGAAAAAAAAAAACAATAAGTTCGTGAAACATTATATTATTTTCCTCCATAACCAATAAACATCCTATAATCCAATAAAACTTTCATATAACATAATATATACAGTACAATATATTAAATATCATCCCTAATATCTTTTTTCTAGTTCTTTTTCGCGAGTGCCACCGCCATTTGCTTCAGCTTCTTCCTGTCCAGTTTAGTTGAGGGCAGTAGAGGCAGTTCCTCCAGAAACACAACGCCACCTCGCAGCAACTTGGATTCTGACAGGTTCTCTGTAAACGGAAAAATGGCTATTCAACATCAGCTTGTGTGTTACAAGTTAGGGCAACAAATTAGGGGAATCTATATTTTTATAATAACTTTTGTGGCGCGGCGGCGGGGTCGCGAGTCGAACTCGAGACCCCGCCGCCGCGTCAGCTCATGATTAGGGACTCCGGTTGGGTCCGAAACTAGTCGGGCTATCCCGATAAATACGCGTGAGTAAACCGTTATAACGTTTTAAGTAGGGTAATCTAATTTGAATATATTTGAATATTGATTAATATTTAGTAAAATACCACAACAATCAAAATCTGCGTAGTGTCACGTCGATGACAGCTGTAACGCTAGATTGTTTTGTGAAACCTCAAGTAAGACAGTGGTGACTGGATTACTTGGGTGTGGTCTGTACTGGGCTGTGAGGAGGACTTTTCGAACGTGAACCACGATTGCAAAAGGACGGAAGCACAGAACTCGCCACGTTACACAAAATAACCAAAATATTACACAAAATATTCAAAATAACCATCATGGCTGATGGAGATTATCCAGACGCTCCGCCTATCCCACCCGTCTCGCCTTCATGTACATATATTACCTTTGACAACATTCTCAACATCCTTCTCGGTAAGGCCAGACTCCGTTCTGGGTACTACGAAGGCGACGGGCAGCTCTCCATTGTCCGGGTCGGGCACTCCCGACACCGCCACGTTCACCACTCCCGGCAGCTTGTGGATCACCGCCTCCAGCTCCACCGGCGATATCTGGACAGAGTAACAGTTACAATATTTTCATCACACAAATTAGGGATCTAGCTTCCTCATCATCATTGCCCTGCCCAAATCCCAATTATTATTTGGGGTCGGCACAGCCTGTCTACTTCTTCCACACGTTCCTATCTGACGTCATCTCGCAAGTAATACTCTTTGCAGCCATATCATCTTTTACACACAGGGCTCTAGATTTCTATAGATGCCATATAACAACATCAGCACCAAACTGACCTGGTGACTCCTGTACTTCAACAACAGCTTGATACGTTCAACAAAGTAGAAGTTCCAGTTTTCATCTCTGTAGTGAAGGTCTCCACTCTTGTACCATCCATCTTCTGTGATTGCTTCGGCGGTCTCCACTGGGTAATTATAGTAGCCCTGAAAATGATAAATAAAATAAGAATAAGGTTCGACTCACGACCCCACCGCCGCGTCATCTCATGATTTAGGGTTCCGGCTGCTTCCGAAACTAGTCGAGCTATACCGATAAATATGCGTGAATAAACCGTTATATTATTTAAGTATGAATCATCCTTACGAAAGTTATTATAAAAAATAATAATAAGAAATATCTACCAAATTCTAACCAATTGTGTAAAAAAATAAAATATTAAAAGTATTTTGACTTGAGGTTAGAAAATCGCTATGACCGCAGAATAGTTTTTTTACATTTAATAGCATTTATTAATAAATCTTTCAGAAATCGGAAACATGTTACATACCCTAACACCACCAGGCGCTTTTATCCACAACTCTCCAGTCTTGTGGGGTTCTTTTATTTCTTTTCCAGTTTCTACATTCATTAGCTAAAAGAAGAATTTTTTAGATAAATATGTAGAAAAATACCTCCTCATAATAATACCAATAAAGCCTTCTGTAAGTTGGATATAACTTACCTTATACTGCAGGTGCGCTAAAGGCCCGCCAACACTGCCCAATGGAGCCCCATAAGGATTAAACACCATCCCTCCAACTTCGCTCATTCCATATCCATTTGCCAGTCTTGCGTTTGGCGCCTGACTCTGAAAGCAAGCAACACAACAAAATATACTTTCAGCTTTTGATTAAATTTCACTACAGTTGAATCCTTAATATTTTTTGAGGCTAGCGTACATCATACGTCTTCTTCAACCTATATTTGTCAATTTCTGAACGTAATCCCATTTTAAGTTCTTCCATTTGAAAAACTACATACTACTAGTAATAAATGTAATGATAGCAAGAGTATCCTGTTGCGCCGAGACTTATCCACTTCAAAATTGTCCAAAATGCTCATATAAACCATTCGTCAACTTACGTGTAATTTCGTTATAAGATTTTCCGGACAAGCACTTCCACCAATGATTATGACTTCGAAATTCGCGAAGTCGCACCCATTTGTTTCAGCTTCCTTTAGCAAGGAGATCATCACTGGCGGACTGGTGGCCAGTACTGTTGGCTGAGAGATAAAGAAATGATAAAATATAATAATTATATTAATTGCCGCACGAGTATTTATTCGTATATTGCGTACGTGCGCTGGGTCTTGGTTGGGTCCGAATCCCTTCGGACTATTCCAATAAATACGCATGATAAATGAAATGATAAATGTTTCTTAACTTGAAGTGTCCCAAAATTGGCTTCTTGCTCTTCTTACACCTCTCTCATCATCTTTGAGTGATTTCCAATAAGGACTTTTTATAAATACCAAAAATAAAATGTTCTTACAATTACTATCATATAAGTCATTATCTATCATTTTCATTATTTTGCTAATTATAATTGTAAAGTATAAAATGTATTTTTCTATTTTTAAAAGAGTAACTTATGGAGTTTCTTGCTGGTTCTTGTCCATAAAAATAACCTTTTGGAACCGCATAACTAGAGTCAGTAACGTTTTAAAAATGCCTGAGAAGGCCTTCTCGTAATAAAAACCATTTGATTTTGATTTTGATGAGAACCTTAGAATTATTTTTTGGGGTAACAAAACCAACTCACCTTGTATTTATTAATTATTTCGAAAATGTGTTTAATAGTATTCTCTGCTGATGACTGTAGTCTCGAGTACTGGAATATGGGCCCAAGTAGGTAGTGGACCAGAAGTGAGAACCACTGCACGGGTGACACGACGAGAAAAGACTTCGTTATTTTTGGAAACTTTGAACTGAAACAGCTGAAACAAAAGGACTATTAATTATTCGAAACATGACAGTATTATGTGGACTGGATATGTATTAACATTATTTGCCTCGTGGTTCATACTGATAATTATTGTAAAATGTACCAAAAATATGTGGCCATCGTTTTTAACGAGTAGAAAAAAGAGTAACAAACATATAATACTTAAATACTTTCGCGTGTATTATATTAGTAAACGCCATCTAGTCTCGAACTAAGCAGAGCTTGCATTCTGAATACTAGACAACTGATAAACATACTTTTATATATACTTCAAAGTACATACATACTGTAGATAAATTACACCCAGACACAGGACAAATGCTCATCACACAAAAAATTGTCCTGGGTGGGGATCGAACCCACGACCTCTGGTATAGCAGTCAGGGCCACTAACCACTAGACTAATAAACCTGTCGAAGTAAGGACAAGTAAAAAGTAAATTGGAACATACAACAAGTAGGAGCTTGATAGAATTATATTCTTATGCGTTAGTATAGCAGCTTTGGGCAGTCCTGTGGAACCACTTGTAGCTACAATCAGAGCTGTTGTTTCCTCGGCATCAAAGTCAGCGGCCCTGGAACAGAAAAAGAAGAAAAGTGAGCGAAAGAAAGAAAGAAAATTTTATTTGCTTAAAACATGGTATGGTATTACAGATTTTACAGTGGGTATGTGTTTCACATGTCTCGCCGTTTAACCGGCATGCAAATTTTATATTTATGACTGTTGTCATTATGTGAAGTTACAATTTGTATGATGTCAAATCAGTGTGAGGAATAAGGTAGTTATAACCAACCCAGCATGGCAGTGATCAACTTAATTCAAGGCAACCGTAACAAAAACCCATAAGTAAAACTATCATGAGCTGATCAACATTTAGTTACATTTTATTTTCCTGGGTTTGAAGTATCCCTTTATTTATTTTCCGGGATAAAACGCTTATGATATCAACCCACGCCGAGGACACAGCATTCAGATACGTCGGACTCCCACCGACTAAAAACACCCCGGGTAGAAGGGGTCTACCACCTAAGCCAGTGTCACGGGATCGCTCACGCATGCTCTGCGTGACTCTGGCTAGCTTCTGTCCTATAGGACTTCTTTTCGAGGTGTAGGTGTAAAGAGCCCACCCCTCGGGTTTGATGTGGTCTGCTATAAATATTATTAAAAAGATTTGGTCATCGCCCAGCAGTAGGACATTATAGGTTAGGATAAAATTGTATGCTCATACAGTTGTGCGGCAGGGCATTCCACCACCTCTGCAGTTGTGGAAGTGTTCAGCGCAAAACTGTACCTAGAGTGGGATCACTCAACCTCAACTGCAATAATGATACCCTAAAAGGTGGTAGTAGGCACTCTAGACACATTTTTAACTAACTCACATTAAATTTGTCATCATAAATAGAACATAAGCTTCGAAATATTTGATGCACAACAATCATTCATTCCCCTGCCCCTTATCCCAATTTTTACTTGGGGTCGGCGCAACACGTCTTTTAGACATGTTGCTTAAAGTTTTGGCTATGGTTTTATAGTCGGCCGCCTGCCTGACACTAACCCTCTTTGGGAATGCGATTGTTGGTTGTTTACCCGCCACCATTCGGGTGACCCAAGGTGCTTGGTACAGTGCACTAGGTCTTAAGGTCCATTAGTCGCCTTTTACGACACCCAGTGGAGGATATGGGGTGGTGCTATTCTTTATATCCGGACACCACACGGACCATGCACAACAATGCAAAAGATATTTATGCCGCCACGATTGCCTTCCTTAATTAAGATACACCTTAATCGTGAGATTAGTCCAACCATTTTACTACAAGGGTACTATAGAAAGCATATGGCATTAAAGTTATCTAAAAGTATTCAGTATCTTACTGAAGTATCATGGTGTTATCAAATAAATAATATTTATACGTCTGACAGGTAGCTTAATCAAAAACATTGATTACGTATCTTTATACCTACTGCAAACATACATTTACACTTGAAGCCACTTCTTGCTATATTTTTTATCACAGTTACGTACCCCATAATTATAATCACATGGTGTAAAACAAAGTCGCTTTCCGCTGTCTGTACATATTATGCTTAGATCTTTAAAAAATATTTTTACTTAATAGACTACTTTAAGAGGAAGGTTTAATATGTATAATTATAATACATCAGCATTGCACCCGTGGGAAGCTGGAATGGGTTGCAGGAAAGCTATAAAGCAATTAATCTCCAATTTTTTTTCTAGTTCAGATTAAATAAAAATATTCACAAATAATGTATTGTTCATAACCTAACTGAGCTAAACAGATTTATACTTTTACACTCTATCGTCTACTCATTATGATTTTAAATTGCCAACACTTTGCCAATAATATTCGTGCCATTAGCTGTTTTTAGCTATGTTTCCAAAATAGCACATCAGTTATACTAAAACATTATAACTATATCACAAAAAAATAATATACTACAACAAAATATTAAAGTCAACCGTTGATAAGATTGCGTTTTTTTATATGTATATCTATCCGAAGGCGAGATATAAATAATTAAAAACTGCTATTCATGCTGACAAGATTGTACAGCAAAAATGCTTTTTATCACGCAATCTGCAAATAATATTGTTACTATAACTATTTTACGCGGGTTTCGTCGTGATTTTTTTATTGTCAGAATTTTAATATAGTTTGACCATTACCGCTGTACCCGCGCCTTAGGAAGGCGCGGGGTGAGACGGGGGAAGCATCGGCCAATGCGATTTGTCTGTTCGCTAGTGTCAAATTCGAATTCAAATTTAAATTCAGATCGAACTGTCTATGTCAGAAACACATGAGATTCATATTCAAAAATGGTTCTTGCGATATCTCGTAATGTTAAGACATATTGAATAAATTGTTTACGGCCTTCAATAAATTATTTTTATTAGTAAACCAAGTTCTAATTTGAAATAAACTCAGTTAAATCTGACTATATTTCACTAACATTTAATTAAATAAGTAAAATACATAATATATAGTTAAACGAAGTGAAATATTTAGGTATTCTTATTTAATTGATTTTAGAATAAATAATTAACCACAATTAAATAATTTAATATTGTCGTGCTTGTAGAACAGTAAACTGATATCGTAAGATCTATCCGACAAAATGAATCTCATGTGAACTCGTGCATTTTTTTTCCCGGCCCCCACCTCACCGCGCATACCTAAGGCGCGGTACAGCTGTTGTGGCCAAGCTATAACAATTTTTAAGTTTCATATTTTTTATGATATATGACTGAAATTTCTGCATTTGGTTTTTTCTGTAACTGTTGATATTGATTTTGGTTTATAAATAGTTTATAGCTTATAATATTTTACTCCAATATTTGTACGCCGGAAACGGCAGAATATTATGGAACAAAATTTTCTGTACCATATTCTTACAAATAAAGATATTCTATTCTATTCTATTCTTTACAGTGAATTGAAACGGACAGTGCAGATAATGCTGATGAATGATGATTTCGTGGATAGACTACATCATCATCATCATCATCTTCCTGCCCTTATCCCATTTTACTTGGGGTCGGCGCAACATGTTTTTTTTTCTAAACATGTTGCTAATGGATTTGGCTATGGTTTTATAGTCGGCCGCCTGCCTGACACTAACCCTCTTTGGGGAATGCGATTGTTGGTTGTTTACCCGCCACCATTCGGGTGACCCAAGGTGCTTGGTACAGTGCACTGGGTCTTAAGGTCCATTAGTCGCCTTTTACGACACCCAGTGGAGGATATGGGGTGGTGCTATTCTTTATATCCGGACACCACACGGAGTTCGTAACGTGGATAGACTACAAAGGTTTCAAACACATCCTTTTTGAAAGGTGGAGTAACGAACGAACGATAACGAACTAACGGTTTGACTTTCTATCACCATTTTTTGTACCCCAGTGGAAATTCTCATGAACTGCCCTCGTCAGGGGGTTGACAAGGGGGCGTGCCGGACTATTACCGGCTAAAACTAATGGAGCGTCCTCATCTGCCTATGGCCGGGGGTGCAGGGTTCGCTTCCGCATTCACCGCGATTAGAATTTCTACCACCTAACTTCGTTTTGCTTTCCATAGCTTTTAGAATCAGCAATAACGATTGCTGAATTGCCTTACAGACAATAAAAAAAAGGTGTGGACGGATTAAGATTATTAAAAAAATATTATTTCCTTACTTGTAATCCTGTACATCGCTATCTTCTCCATATTTCTCCATCATATCAGAGAAGCTGATAGCATCAGGACTGCTGTCATAACTGATTACTTTACCGTCACCTCCTGATAGTTCTATAGCTTTCTTAGCGTCCTGCACTTTGTCTCCTTGGCAGAAAATCAGTTTAGGCTTGTTACTAGTGAACACCTCCTTTAATTCGCCTAGAAAAAAAATACAAGTTTAAGAGAAGAGAATACCTTAAAAATAACTTATTTTCTGTATATCAGAAACTTATGGCAACAATTAAAGGCAAATATCGTAAGGAACCCCTGAAGTTGACGATACGTGATTCCATTCACTAGAATCAGGCATCACCAACTCGCAGTGAGCAAGCATCATTATTCCCCTGCCCTAATCTAAATTATTATGTATTTGGGGCCGACGCAACATGTCAGTTTCTTCCACACGTTCCTATCTGGCGATATCTCGCAAATAACACTCTTTCCAGCCATATCTAAGTGAGCAACCATAACGATCAATACTCGATCCAATGATATAGCTTTTGCCCAGCGTTTACTGACCAATATTAGATTTTAAGAAAAGAAAGTATAATACTTTGAAAAGAGGAAAGAGTTTTTAGTCAACAACATAGCGTTCTTTCTAAGCATCGATTTACAACGAGAGCATTCAATTGTACCGTAATTTTAAAAACTTAGGCTTATCACTAAAATAGCCATCTGCTCAGGAGAGGACGCAACAATGATAAAACCTGATTTTTGGCTGACATAGTTCTTTAGAATATTGCTGGAAATCCCTTTTAACTCGTCCGGAAATAGATCAGGAGCTAGATTAGAGCCCTTATGTGGTGACACAAGCATGGAGGTATTCAATATTTATCTTTTGAAATAACTATCCACCAAAGCAATTTGCTAATCATAATATAAAACTGATAAGTACTCACTGACTCCCAAAGTTCTGTCTATGCCAGCGATAATGATGCCTTCAAAAAGCGCGGCGTAGAAAGGTATAGCCTGATCCAAGTGGTTGGTGCCCATGATGACGATGACGTCACCAATCTTCAAGCCAAGCTTCTTGAAGCAAGCCACGCATCTTATACTTCTCTTTAATACTGATCCGTTTGTCTCCGATTCACCAGTTCTTCCATCAGTCTATTAAAAGCAGTAACAAAGTGTTAAGGAATTGAAATAATCCTGATAGCAAAAAAACAGTCTGTCTGATCAATAGAGTAACTTAATAAAGGAATAAAGATATTCAATATGATAGACCCAGTGGAGAAAAAGATAAAAACTGATCAACGTTTAAGACCTTGACTAGTTTTTTTTCAGACAACAAGATAAAAATAAACTGGTAATAGTTGATTTTTATCTGTATAGAAATTAATGTTTGATTTGTTTAGCATTAATTTCTGTGTTGGTTGTCAATAGCATTCGATTAGCTGAGCTGTTCGGTTGCAAAATATTGTACCGAACAACCAGTATAAATAAATTTACCTGCATAATAAAATCGGGATCATCCTTCAAGCTCTGTAGGACCAGCTTTCCAACATGATACCTATCGCTAGGTATACCGGACTCCGTCGCAGCTCTCGATCCAATTTCACTTATAAATTTATCAAGTGCTTCATTTTTGTATCCTGGAATCGTCATTTTTGGTTCGAAATTAAATTAATTAATTTATTGTTAAAAATTTTCAAAAGCAGTAGTCGTGTGAACTGCTCTCAAATGTTTGCGTGAATGGCTCCGTTGTGTTCATTTATACTTATGGTCTATCTATGTACTGATAGTAATTTAATCTTCTGCAATATTTGTACAAACGTATCTTGAGTGAGCTTAATTTATGGTCAAAGATCAGTTTGAGAGTTAAGTGTTTAAATT
>OW796109.1:10845224-10955387 GCA_941860345.1 Chrysodeixis includens | reverse complement strand
TTATTTTTTTATTTTTTGTTTGCTCTTTTAATTATGTATGTATGATTTCTTAACGCTTTATTTTTCATCCTGGTTTTCTTGCAATATTTGTAAAATAGTATTTGTCTCGTATTTTTCTTTTTCGTTCTGTTTAATTGTACACCTGTGTTTGTTTCTTATTTTTGACTCCTTTGGCAGGTCTACTGGAAGGTATTTAGCGTAGATATAAATGCTTCTATTTTATTTGTGTAAATTATTAAATAAATAAATAAATACCTATCATAAAACACAAAATTCAAAACCACAATGCTTTATGATAGTCCACTATCTAAACGAATAGTAGACTGTCATTAAGCCTTGAGTGCCAAAACTAAACATCACGTTTACAGGGCTCGACGATCTCGCCAAACGCTGCGCTGAATACAAGAAGCAAGGATGCAGGTTCGCAAAATGGCGGTGTCCGTTAAAGATCACGGAGACCACGCCGTCAGTGCAGGCGATCAATGATACAGCTCAGGTCCTGGCGAGGTATGCGGCCGTCTGCCAGAGCGAGGGGCTGGTGCCTATAGTGGAACCAGATGTGGTTTTGGACGGTAAGATATTATTTTTCTTAAAAACGACTCCTGCGCTAAAAAATTTAAGCCTTGTATTGCGAAGGATTTCACAAAAATTTAATTCCCATGCATAAACACACTCAGACTCAGAACAAGCATTTGTGGAAAACACAAATTCTTGTCTAACTAAAAATTATAGAACCGAGAAGATGTTTTTGGGGAAACTCACTTCGATAGTAATTGCTTTTTTAGGGTTCCGTACCCAAAAGGTAAAACGAAAACCGGAAACTAAGCCTCCTCTATCTATCTGTCTGTCTGTCTCCAGGCTGTATCTCATAAACCGTGATAACTAGAATGTTGAAACTTTCACAAATGATGTATTTCCGTTATCGCTGTTACAACAAATACTAAAAATAAATAAAAATTGTGTTTTTATGCAATTTTGAGCGAAAGAGATAGAACTATCTGGTATATATTCATCTCTGTCTTTACAACAATAGCTCTAGTTTACAATATACAGCTTCGGTGATTAAATGCGTGTTAATTAATATTGCGTACTAATTGACTGTCACGGTAATTAGTCAAATTGTTTCATTGTTTATACATATAGTATGATGTATTGCTCAATTCTGATATAACATGAATTGTGAACTAAATTGCTATGAATTATAATTCTGATTACGTTAATTGAAAACTGCTCAATATGACCCATAATACAGGTTGAGTTACGTTTGCTACGGTTATTTGTGGATGGGAGAATTGGAAAACATAATTTAAAATACCTCCAGGTCTTTGGCGGCAAAGATAATAAAACGCTTAATATACTTATAATGGGATAACAAATAAAATTGTGCCAGGAAAAGTTCAGAAAGTAAAGTTATCGGTTTTGTAAAACAATTCACAACATTCTTTTGACGGGAATCTAACAGTTTTGAAAATCTAACGCTCGCAAAATTGTTTGATGAATAATGGTTTCAAAATATTTCCAACTAGTCAAGACCACAGATTTACATTCTTGTAAAGTTTTTGAATTTTATTTTAGTATAAAGAAAATTCTGACAAATTGTTTAAAAAAAATGAATATTGGGCTGTTTACAGCTTATACATTTAGAACCAGCCTTTACTGAGATTCAAATGTTAAGAGAAAAACCAGAACAAATATCGGATAGAAAAACAAAAAACGTTTAATGCAAACCGAATAAAATTTACATTTGATAAATCTAAGTTTGTATAACTAACAAAAGAGACAAATTATAGATTTTATGTACAAGAAAAAAGTGAATTCTTATTTTAGAAATAAAATGTGCATTTTTTGGTCTAATCACAAAATACGTATTTCTGTTACCAGGAGACCATGACATCGTGAGGAACCAGCAAGTGACAGAGGCAGCACTCTCTGCGCTCTACAAGGCACTGAACGACCACCATGTCTTTCTAGAGGGATCACTATTGAAGCCTAACATGGTTTGTACTAAAAAACTATGATGATAATCAATGCAATTCTTGGTTCTTAATATTACTAAATTAAAGTTACTAGGCTGCAATTACTTCTTTAGAGTCTGAATTAGAAAGTCTTTTGTTTGATTCGTCTCTTTTAAGCTCGACGATCATATCAGAAACTCGATACTGCGCTCAAAAACCCAAATAGCGACACGTGTAACTTTCATTGACTGTACTTTCGTCAATTTTTGTTTGTGGGACAAAACAAAAAATACGTACCTATCTAATAATATATAAATAATATTATTCAAAAAACTACATAATAATATATGACGAGCATTAAAAAACATAGTGGTCACCATCCATAATACCCATTTAAAAGCATTGATTTGTACGAAATATCAACGTACATACCATCTACAGTTCTAACCTAGGAATGTACAAGCCTATAACCCCCATCCATCCCCCCTTTTGCCCACTTTGAAATGCATTCGAAGCGAACTCATTCATTGCGAACGTGACTCTGCATAATTAGACTCAAAACCAATAGAGACCACTTTATTACTCTAATGGATTCTTGGGAAAAGCAATTTAAAAAACTAGTTTTCGAAAATTGTTTGCGGATAAAATAGAAAACTGTTTTTGAAAGTGTGGAAAAACAGTTTTTGTTACATAAAAATTTAATAAGTTTTCGTTAAATATTAACTGAAAATTCTTTAATAGAAACTTGAAATAAGAAATTCAACTACCTAGACTAATATTTTTACGGATTGTCAATAAACATATCCCCATATAATAGGTGAAAAGTAATGTTTCAAAAACAACAAAACGTTTTTCTTTTTTTTTCCTAGCTTGTAGTGTCCCACTGCTACTCTCACAAGTTCCACGATTCTCTATCTTGCGCCGCTTCGAGCAGTCCCAAGTTTTCTTTTTTTATATTACTTAATTTATTGATGCATTTTTCGGTGTAATACAGTTTCAAACCATCACCGTTACCCTACATTACCGATTTTATCAGAAACCTAAATAATATCTTTACAGGTAACTCCAGGACAGGCCAGTTCAAAGAAGAGTACTCCGGAAGAAATAGCCGTGGCCACAGTTAACTCTTTACGAAGAACCGTACCTGCTGCTGTACCGGGTAACCTTATATTTAAACTTCCTATAAACAAAGTTGTTTCTGAACTGTTTCACTTGAAGCACTAGTCTTGGTAGCTCATATTTCTGTTAAACACTAGACTAACAAGTACTAGATGTAAACAATACTAGACGGTACCAATACCAGATTTATTATTTAGGTGATTTTCATTACCTGAGAAGAAAATGTTGGATTTCTTCTTGGCATATTTTTTTTATACGGGGTCTTCAACCCACGCCGAGGGCAGTCTGTGGAGATATGTCGGACTCCCATCGACTAAAAACACCCCGGACTCCATCTACTACCTCAGTCAGTCACGGGATTACTCCCGAATGCTGTACGCGACTCTGGCTGTACCTGATAATATATCTAACATCTGAAACTGCAACGGCATAAAAAAATAATCCGTGGTTTCCAAAAAGCTCTACATCTTTATTTTACAAAATACCTTGACAGTAATGTTCATCAACAAAGCAAACCAGCTCTGATCATTTCAGTTTCATACAAAATAAAAAACAATATTTTTAATATCCAATTTTCTCCAGGAATCGCTTTCCTCTCGGGCGGTCAATCTGAAGAAGAAGCTACCGTTAACCTGAACGCCATCAACCAGGTGACCTTGGGGAAACCCTGGGCGCTGACCTTTAGCTACGGGAGAGCTCTGCAGGCGTCGGTGTGGAAGACCTGGGCCGGCAAGGATGAGAACACGAAGGCTGCTCAACTGGAGCTGCTGAAGAGGACTAAGGTAGTATTAGTAAAAGTATTTTTAAAGTTTAAAAAATATCGATATACTAAGCGCAAATACCACGCGTGTACGCCTATCTAATTTACATAAGTACAAGTAGACTACTTTTAGGGAAAAAGTTGTTCTTTCAAATTTGAATAATAACTTTAAGAATCAATATGATATTTATAGTATTATGGGAAGTAGCTTGTGCCCAGCACTGGGGCGTATATAGGCTGAAAAGAAAGAAAGAAAGAAAATACATTACGGTTATAGCTGGTTTATTCAATTATTTTTATTTAGTTATACAACGTTGATAAAAGCGAGAGGCATTAAATGAAACCACATATTCTGTATATCATTATAAGGCTACACAACAAAAATCAAATCAATGTAAGCAATATTTTTATAATAACTTTCGTGAGGATGATTCATACTTAAAACGTTATAACGGCTTACTCACGCGTATTTATCGGGATAGCCCGACTAGTTTCGGACCCAACCGGAGCCAACTATAGTCCGTGCGTTATAGCATGGTGCGGGTGACAGTTTCTGTAACGTTTCGTGTCACTCTTGAAAGTTGCTGCGATGTAAAAATTATGACTTATTATTGTAGCTGTATCACATTGGTATTATTCAAAATCGTTTATAACTGTAG
Source organism: Chrysodeixis includens (assembly GCA_941860345.1). Classification (NCBI taxonomy): domain Eukaryota; kingdom Metazoa; phylum Arthropoda; class Insecta; order Lepidoptera; family Noctuidae; genus Chrysodeixis; species Chrysodeixis includens. Next base: position 10,950,894 of record OW796109.1, on the reverse strand, counting down.
TAGATTAAATTAAAGCCAACCAGAATATTCTAGGCTTAAAATAAAATCGAATGAAATGAAAAATAAAGTAAAGTGTTATGCGTATAACGTAACGTCATAGATGTATTTAGTGATGGGATTTACTGCTACGATGGACAGGTTGTCGATGTTATTTTGGAATAAAAAACGAATATCGTGCGTAGTTCAATTTTTTATTTTTAAAAAATGTTCAATTATATTGATGAAATAACGCAACATTGTAGGATTGGTTATAAAGTTCCTAAGGAAAAAACTCAACAAACTAAAACCAAAAACAATTTAACAAAAATGAATTAGAACAAAATATGTGTCGCATACAAGGTGCTAGCACTCGTACTGTCTGCTACGAGTAAACAAAATAAAAAAGAAGAGTAAAAAAGAATCATAAACCTCGTTCTGATTGTTATACAATATACGAAAATCGACAACAATAAAAAAAGATTTTTCTAATGCCCATCACTAATCATGTGGCACTGACAGACGTCAACGTCAAACAGGCAAGTGTCACCCGCACCATGCTATAACGCACGGACTATAGATAACTATGCCTATAAAACTTAGTCACCTAATCAGGAAGATACAGCATGTTCAAACTAAAAAAATATCCTGTGACTAAACTATTGCTTACATTGATTTGATTTTTGTTGTGTAGCCTTATAATGATATACAGAATATGTGGTTTCATTTAATGCCTCTCGCTTTTATCAACGTTGTATATGTATCGTTTTTTCAAATTTTAACAATCCTAATCTCAAAAGAGACAAAAGAATAATAGAAATTAATTTATTGACAAAGAAATACTGAGCCACGTAGGTAAAGTCGATTTTTTCTATCCTTTTAATGGTTTTCCTTTTTCAGGCTAATGGTCTAGCATCTCTGGGCAAGTACCAAGGGGGAGCGGCGTCGTCAGCAGCTGTCAAATCGAACTTCTCAGCCAATCACAAGTACTGAAGGAAATAAAAGGACTCCCGGTCTTTTAGCTGTACAAAAAGTGCGCTGACATTACCGACCTTTTGATTAAGATGTAAAGTGGTTGAACTATTACCGAATATATTTTTGAAAAATAATTCTAATTTTAATGTAATTATTAACCTTAAGAATCCCAAAAGTTCTTTTGCACTGACTCAAATCCCTTGCACTGACTCATTTGGAGGTTAAAATTATTTTCTAAGCTACACCTGTGCTTTACAACTAAGAGCGAAATAAAATCGTCTACTCACTTAAAAATCTACACACAAACTTCAACTACAAATGAAAACGAAGTCCTAAAACACACACACAACATTTCAAAACAATATTTTTTTTCGTGTTCCATCCTAACACATGCTAAGTCATTTTCAACTGATCCTCTACCACTATATCTCCAACTAACCCATTCTCAGTTGTGGAAGCGAGACAGCACTACATGGCATAGAGCGCCATCTCTTTTACACATCTTCGACAGTTTTAGTTTAAGAGGTGATGGTAGGTAAAGCACAATGCTAAGATCCGTTGAAATGGCATGCTGACCCAGTTTTCTTTGAGACTGAAAAGGTGAATATGAATAATGGACTCGCCACGGAGTTTTATGAGCAAAAACATTGCGAATGTTTTCTTTTGAGGAAAAGTTCCGTTCTCAAAGTATTGTTTTGATTGCTACGCTTTTGAACGTCTGAATTTGAGTTTAGAAATGGAGAAATGAAATTTCGCGATAAGAAATTCAATGAAATGTTTTAGGAAACTCGCTATTTCTCTTTGTAACTAATAGAAATAGCATGTTAAAACATTTCATAGATTTGTTTATTGAAAATTTCTGATTTCAGATCTAGCGACCTGTTTCACACGGATTTGTTAATGCTGTATTAGACATATTAAACCTTCCTTTTGAAACATTCTACCTATTAAGGAAAACATATTCAAATCCATTGCATAGTTTTAAAGATCTAAACATACATAGGGACAGACATGCGGCCGCGGGAAGTATCTTAGATATTTTTGTTGACTTTATATATGTACACGCAAGTATTTTAAAGACCAACGATCATAAGAACACTAGAAGTAAAAACAAATTACCTTAGCTAAAAAATAGATGTAGAGTTGTTTAGTAAATAAGGTTTGAGGCTGGCTAGAAGTTTTTGTGTCATGTTTTAGGGTCAAGCCATTTGTATAGAAAGTTTTTTACTATTCGTATGACACACTTAGGTTATTATTCTTGTATTATCTAACTAAACCAGGTCTTAGAATAGAATATCTTTTTAGATTTTGTAGCCTAAACTAACCTTCTGCTACAAAAAATTAAACAAAGACGTGCAAACGACTCAAATATCGGCAACTACAATTTATTTAAACAGAAAAATACGTTGCCTTATTTGGTTTTATCTTCTTACATTATTAATGCGAAAGTTTATAAGTACGGATGGATCGATACATGTTTGGTACTATTTCACGCTCAAACAGCTGGATTTAATTAAAGTGAAATTTGGTGCGAAGTTAGCTGATACCCTGAGTTAACAATTGCGCTACTTTTTAACCAATTGCGTTAGAGAAAAGTGTTATTATTGCAACTACAACCGATATTCGCGCGGGCTAAGTCGCGGGAAAAAAGCCAGTTTAAAAAAAATAAAAATATATGAATGGAAATTCAAGGTAATGAAGGGAATGGTGTGCTTAAAAAAAATATCTCTTGCACTAAGGTATTTAATCCTTATGTCGCGGGGAGTTTCACAGACATTTCATACTCATGCACTAAGACACTTGATTCTTGTCCTCCGCGGGGATCGAACCCGCGACACGTCGCGCAGTGTTAATTAGCGTGGTGACCACCTGACTATCCATGCAGACAGATAGGTCCCAACACCTTTAAAATCCCCCTTAGCTACCAATAATACAATCCTAAAATCAAATCAAAAATAATCAACCGATTTCCCAGCCCGTGTCGGACCTAATCCCGCAAATAATTAACAACTCACCGGACAACGTTTAAATCTCCAGCCAGTTGTTGTATTAATGACCTGTCCGGTTCCCCCGGCTCCGCTATTTGCCGTGACCGACCGGACACGGGACCCCGTCCGGCGGGTATTAAATATGCGGTTTGTTCGATTTAAATTGCCGGGACGGTATACAGCAGGGGTTGACAACGTTTGGAGGAGAGTCAAAACTACGATTTGCGAAATTTATAAGTTTGTTAAGTACTACATAAGTCTGGGTAATAATAAATAGCGTGAAATTAAAGTTTTTTGATAAAATAAGAATTTATTAAGTAACATCGTTTGAGAGATAAAGATAGAAATGGTGCGGTATCCACGTAAATCGATTTAGAACGGTTAAAATGTTTTTTCCTCAATACATGGTATAAAACGAACTTTCCGTGTTTTTTAATAGATATACTTAATGTTTTAAGAAGTAGGTACGTTTATGTTTTTAAATTTTCGCGACTTGTACACATATTTTAGACAACAAACGGGTCGTACTCGCGATGTAATTATAAAGGCTAGAACGAAGCTAAAACAAATGAAATATGTAGAAAAAAAAGAGCTACAACTTTTCATGAAAAGAGCCGCATGTTGCCTACCCCTGGTGGAGTCGATGAAACAGGGTTGCCTCTGGTTAGGATTTGATTTGATTAACTGTACGATAGAGTGGACGATGCTCCTCGTTTAATTGTGTTAGCAGCCCTGAGAGCTGTTCAGTGGTTGCGTTTTAGGCACCTAGTTTTACTTGTGGTGGTGACCGCAAGTTATGGGCAATATTTGATGTTGTTTTCTATCAAAGGAAGTTTGGCAGGTCTGTTTTAGTGCTTTTAAGCTTAAGGGGAAATAACTGATTGTTGTGGTTTTAGGAGATAGATAAATACTGAAATATACTGATACACAGATAGATGTTTAGATTTAGATAAAACGTTGTGCGAGATTTGTTGAAAAATATTGATAGTAGCGCAACTTTTTGCTAATCATAATATAGTGTCCCATTGCTAGGCTAAGGCCTTCTTCAAATCCTTCCACGATTCTCTATTGCCACTTCTAGTGCAGTAATAAAAATGTGGGGTTTTGTAGTTAGCTTATAACGACGTTAAGTTTTAAACATAATTAAATTGATGCGCACAGCGTTGCGCATCTGCTGTGAGCGTAAGCAACTAACAGTAGCTCCGAGTAAATAAATTCTATAAATTACAAAAAGTCACATTTACACGTTATACTAACACCAAACAATAAGTAAAAGTTCAAGTGACAAAATCTAATTCATAACATTATTAAAAAACTAGCAGTGTGTGAACAAAACAACTTTTTAATAACCCAAAGCAAGCAATCTCAGTGCAGTGTTGTGAACAAAGCTAAGTGAGTCATCGATCTTCGGTGCGTGCGCGCAGTCACATTACCTTATAAGGTCACAAAACACAAGTTACTAGACAGTAGTGGATGAGTCAACAAAGTTTTCTCAGGAGTAATAGCAGAATTTCGCAAGTGCAAGTAGTCGCAGATGTAGACTAGAGGTTGAGGTACTGGCTGCTATTGACAGAGTCGCGAGTTCAAATCCAAGTAGTAGAAATTCTTTTTGCTTTTTATTTTGCATTTCTATTTTATTTCTTCGACAATGAATACTACCGGAGAGCGTGAAAATGTAACCATTAGAAACACTCAGAGGCGTATTTCACTGGACAATATTTACCATAATAATTCTTCTATACTGGATAATACGATGATGAGTCTGCCAAATACGTCACTAAATGACAGCGACACTGTTACAAACCTGAATGAAACGATTATAAAGCTAACAGCTGAGCTACAGAGTGCACATGTGGAGATTGAAAACTTAAATTCCGAAAACTTCCGATTGAAAATGGATCTCGGTAATTGTCAAACAATCATTGACGCGTATAAGAAAGTAACTTTAACACCAATAAAAAGCCACCCAACTTTAACACCTCGAAAAAGCCTTCTACTGAGGAACAGTTCCTCCACACCATCGGGATCTAAAAATACACCACTAAAAAGACAATCTCATAATTTCCAATCGCCAACAACGATGCGGGTAAGCCCTGATCATTCAATTGTGACAGAACAATCCGCATTGCTGGCCACAACAAGATGTGAGGAGGAAGTAAAATCAGATGACGCCTGGAATTTAAAACTGAGCAAACAAGTGCATAACGAAGTTTTCTTCACACCACCAACATATAACATAAGGAGTGAAGAATTTGGAGTAATTACTAATCTCATAAAATCCACGTCACCACATGATCAACCTGCGTACGTTACCCAGCAACCTACTGTTCTTCGACAAAAAGACAATATGGATTTACAAGGACACTCTTCCAACAGCAGCTTAATAAAACACAGAGTCACGATTTTTGCTGATCAAACTGGTTCTGGAGTAAGACAATTATTACAAAAGGGCTTAGGAGACAGCTTTTCCGTCACTTCATTTATAAAACCGTATGCGACAATGGCTGAAGTATTAAAATCTAGTGTATCATTGTGTAATGGGTACACCGAATCCGATTTTGTGCTAATACTGGCGGGCTCTAACGATATGAATCCGATGTTAATGCAGACCCACTTACATTATACTCTGTGCCAGTTGAAGTCCACAAATATTATTGTGGGTAAGGTTTATAATAATAAATATATAAACATAAAATTATTAAATAATATGGTAAAGCTTGTATGTCAAAACAGTGAAAACACAACTTTTATATCTCTAGACACTAGTTATTATAACAGGTGGTCTAAAAAAGTAAACAAACAACAAGCATGTGGATTCATTCTTAGAGAAATTTTACACATAAAATATAATATATGTTACCAAAATTATATGAAAAACTGTAATATTAATCAGAATCCATTGAAAAAGTTTACTGAAGCCTTCACCCAAACAGGTTGTTTATCCCCACATATAGAAAGTAATTGCAGACAAATGACAGTTGTAAATTCCACGACACAGACTGAAGATGTCACGAAACAGTTGGATTTTTTTCGAGAATGATTTAGAATTAGCCATACCCTTGAGTGAAGATATTAATTTAGTCTCAACAAATTTAAAATTTAAAATATGTATATATCATCAGAATGTGTGTGGAATTAGTAATAAGAAGAATGAATTAGAAATTTATTTACAGTCTCTCAAAAATAAAGTAGATTTTATATGCCTTAGCGAACATTTCTTAAACGAAACAACAGTCCAATTATTAACTCTAGAGAATTACAACCTAGTTTCTTACAATACTAGAAGGAAAAAACAAAGGGGAGGAACCTTAATCTTAGGACGTATAGACAGAAAATTTGAAAATGTAGAGGTAGTTAACAAAATGTATAGAGTAGAAAGTTTTGAGGTGTGTTGTATAAAGGACGTTGGTACTGGACTCAATCTGTGTTGTTGTTATCGTAACCCTAATGACAAAAATTTTGAAGACTTTATGAATAGGTTGGAAAATTTATTGGAACGTTTAATTAATAAAAAAAGCGTAATTTGTGGAGACTTTAATATTGACCTACTCACAGTAAGCAAAAAACGAACTGAATTTATGAGCTTGCTAACATGTTATAACTTCAGATACCTTATTAATTCTCATACTTTTATTCGAAACAATGCCTACTCCTGCTTAGACAATATTTTAACAAATTTGCCTGATGATAGTGTGCAGCGATGTGAAGTAGATCACAATGGCCTGGCGGATGGCCACGGAGCTCTACTTGGTGAATTTCTATTGGAAAATAATATAAGTAATTCTTGTAATATCATTAAAAGAAGGAGAGTATTCAATAGTATAAGTAATCTAAATTTTCAACAACAAATGCAACAAAAATACAACTGGTATGAAATGGGAATCAATACATTCTTGGCAACGTTTAATAAAGTATTTCAAAATAGTTTTAGAAAACGTAATCAAAAAATTAAATTAAATAATAATTTTCAGCTTAAGTGGGTCACAAAAGGTGTAAAAACGTCAAGTAAAATGAAAAGACTCTTATGTTGTGGGAATAATCTTGACACTAGTGTTCTTAGTTACAAGAGAAAATACATTACAATTTATAGAAAAGTGATCTTGAAGGCTAAAAAACTTACAATAAGTGAAAAAATAAGAAATTCAAACAATCCCAGTAGAGATATCTGGAAAATAATAAATAAAAGCACAAATAGAGTTAAAGTTCCGCAGACGGAAATATGTTTAAAAATAAATAACCATATTATATGTAATCCAGTGGAAGTAGCTAACACTCTTGTAAATCAATTTGATTATAAAAACACTACGAGTGAATACGATAGCCCGAATGCTAACATTTTTCTACAGCAAAGTACAGAAAGAGTGCAAAAAAGTATGGATGTCGCCCTAACTACTCCGAAAGAAATCTTTAAAATTGTAAATAGTATGCAGAATAAAAAATCTTGTGGCTATGACGAAATTCCGATCTCTATAATTAAAAATAATTTAAACATTCTGGCAGGACCCCTTTCAGTATTTTGTAATAATTGCATCACCGATGGAATATTCCCCGAACAATTAAACATTGCTAAAATTGTCCCGGTACACAAAAAAGGTATAAAAACTGATCCAAAAAACTACAGGCCTATTTCTCTGTTGCCCACCCTCTCAAAAATTTTTGAAAACATATTAAAAGATAGGTTGAATAGACATCTCTCCTTAAACAAAGTCATACATCTCAGACAATTCGGATATCAGAAGAATGTGGGTACAGGGGATGCCGTTCATGCTTTAATCACTGATGTAATAAATAAACTTAACTGTAAAATGAGGGTAGCTGGTATTTACCTGGACCTAAGTTCTGCATTTGACACTATTGACCATAAACTGCTCGTTACAAAACTGGAACACTATGGCGTACGTGACAATGCACTACAACTATTTTCTTCGTACTTGAGCAATAGAAAAATGTATGTGGAGGTAGATAGTACAAACTTAAATGGATATAAGAAAAACTATAAATCATCTTTGATAAATATAACGACTGGCGTACCTCAAGGGTCGATCTTGGGGCCTACATTGTTTGTGTTATTCACTAATGACCTTATAAACTATTTTAATAAAATATTGCCTGATGTTGGACTGGTAGTCTTTGCGGATGACACAAATGCTATAGTCGCGGCAAATGACATCCAGGAGCTAACTGCTAAAGTAAATTCAGCGATGAAAGTCTTTTATTCTTGGTTTAGCGCAAATAAACTCCAAATAAATGTAAAGAAAACTAATATAATGTTATTTAAAACCACTGCACGTACAAAAGATACCATGGCCATCGAGCTAAACCAGGTAAAAATTGAGCTTGTAAATGAGGTAAAGTTTCTGGGTATAGTCATAGATGATTTGTTGAACTGGAAAAAGGAACTGGCAGCATTGGATTCATCTATTTCATCTGCTTGCTACGCCTTAAGAACATTGAGGGATGAAGTCAGTGTTGAGCATCTAAAAATGGTATACTACGCTCTTATAGAATCAAGACTAAGATACAGCATACAGTTTTGGGGTAATAGCTACAACTACAATTGCCAAAGGGCGTTTATACTTCAAAAAAGAGCCATTAGAACCATTGCTAGGATTTCTCAACGAGAGAGTTGTCGAGCTCATTTTACGGAGTTAGGTATTCTCACAGTGCCTGGGCTTTATATATTAGTATTGCTGTGCAATTTAAAAAAATACATGCATTTATATGAAACCAACGAAGAGAGATCAATAAGAGAAAAGACGCGCAGAAAAGATTTAGGAAATAGAACAAAACCAAAACTCAATATTGTTAAACATTGTCCACAATATCAAGCTGTTAGGATATTTAACAAGTTGCCGCTTGAATTAAAAAGCATCGTCTATACGGGCTCATTCAAATTTAGGCTCAAAACATTTTTATTAGAGAAATGTCTTTACTGTATAGAGGACTTGGATCGTTAGTTATGGCAGTTGTTGCGTTTATAAATGTAGGGTACATTAGATATTATGACGGTTTATCTTAATTATAGCTATGTGTGCTTATTTTGGTAATGTTTATTAATGATTTTGTTTAAGCTTGTTAATGTTAGTGTTTTTTTTTTTCTTTTTGTAAATTGTTGTTTTATTTATTTTTTTATATTTATTAATGAATTATGTAAATGTATTTCAAACACAATGTATATTGTTACTGAATAAATTGAATTGAATTGAAATTCACACTCAGATGAGATTTAAGTAAGTTCGATTTTTTTAAATGGCTTTCCTATTTAAACTTAATTAGTATCAAAGTGATATTATTCATATCGAAGTAATATTAAGTACCTTCAACCTCACTCAATATTCACTTCATAATTCTCATAAGTCCTTTCCTGAAAAATATTTGCGAAACTGTCTTCAATGAAAACTTTCGCATTAAAATCACGAGCAACTTGGACTGGGATCAAAACCTGAAACCACTTCTTAAAGTTGGAAGAGATGTGGAAAAGAGGCGTCGCTCCGCATCGTGTAGCGCGCTGTCTCTCTCGCACACTGCAACAGTCTTACTTTAAGAGGTAATGGTAAGGCCATAGCATTAGCCAAGCGTACACGTCCTATAATAAAATACTTTGCGTTTTGTGAATACAAAACACTTTGGAAAAGTTCAAAAGTTTCGTTCGGAAGCTCTTAGAAAAGCGACGTGTTAACGTCGTCGCATAAGTTTTGTTATCGATAAGGTTTTCAAGTTTTTCTTTGTTATCAAATTACTGGCCTGATGGTCTAGTGGTTAGAGGCCCTGACTGCTAGACCGGAGGTCGTGGGTTCGATTCTCATCCGAGACAAATGTTTGTGCCATCATTTGTTCTTCAGGTATAGCAGCAACAGGCCAATCCAACTAATACGTCCAAGAATAACGTGTATAATATTAAATGTTTTAAAAAATGAGTACAAATCAAATACATACTTATTCAAAAATCTTCCTCACCTACTTCTCCTTAGTGGCCCAACAGTTACACTTCAAGTAAAATCCTCCCGTCTTCATAAAAGCAACATTTCCAGAATTCCTTAGCGGTTAACAACAAATTCGAAACAAAATTTAAACTGGAATTTTGAAGAGATATAATCTTCCTGTCACTTTGAATGAGAGGCAGAAAGTATTATTTCAGTTTCGCGCTCCTTTAATTCATTAATGTATTAAAGAGACATTTTGTGTTTGTGTTGTAAAGATCTTGTTTCACCTTCATTTGTTATTGTGTTAATAATATGACACCTGTCTAGTAAGTTGAAGACTTTCATGATTTAGTGATGCACTTAAGGTTTTCAAGGTATGGGTTGAATGTTATCAAGTATATTATAAAAAAAAAACAAACGAAACTGTAATCGAAAAATTCAAAGCTATGTATTCTGTTCTATACGAAAAATACTAAGCAGGTAATCCTGTAACTCCATTTTATACAACTGTGTGGGTGTCGCACCATTATATACAACATTTTTTTTCTGGACAGCGTGTTTCTCCCGACAAGAATAGGATAGAATAGTATTTAAGATAGACAGATAAAATACTTTTTATTGTGTACAATAAAAAGTATTTTAACTACGTTGTAACGTAGTTACAGCTGTCACAAAATAAATTATATAAAGTAAGAGGACAATGACGGTTTTATCAATATTTTACTCCATTTTTTTTTATTAATTGTTATTACAACTAGGCTAAAATGTCTTACACCTGGGCAAAGGCCTCCTTTCTCTTCTTCCACTGGTCTCTCTCAAGAGCCGCGAGTAAGCAGTTTGGTAAAAACGAATCCAAGTCATTTACTCAATTATAAAATACTTTTGTTAAGCCATACTTATCAATTACCCATTTAAAAAAAAATATGAAAATAAATCAGTCATCATTTCTTCAACTGTAATTCTTATTAAAATTTCTCTTAGAAGTATTAAAATAGAGCTAGAAATCATTCTAAGTTTGTTGCTTGATTGAAAAGTTAGATGCAAATACAACGTCGCGGCAAATTGCTGCACTCGACTCATTTCTGTGATTGAGAACTTCTGTCAAAGCCATTAAAGACGGAAACTTGCAGTTTATGTTATGATTTGTAATATAAATTCTTAGCTGTTACAAGCGTTTTCGCAAACACGATTATCGGGTATTGCGGCTGAACTCCCTTCTGACGCAGCTGGTTAAAATCTCCCAAACCAAATTCCATCAAAATTGTTTCAGCGCAGCGCACGCTGTTTGAGCGTGAAAGAGAAACACATATCCATCTATTCTTAGAAACTTGGATTGATACATAACCTTTTATAAACTCAATAAATTGTATGTTAATTTATTATCTTTAGGAATATAGTGGCCAGACTGGTGTGGTGCTGATGAATGCCGATGGTGTTGTTTATATTTTTAAAGTAACGTGTTTTTTCGTATTTTTTGATCAATATTAAAAACGGTAACAGGTAGAAGTTTCAAATTTTGCTGTGTATAGATGATAGTATGGAACCCTTTGTGCGCGAGTCCAACTCGCACTTGGCCAGTTTTGAAAGAAACTCGCTGTAAAACGTATGTTTTTTCTTTTATTATATTGTATTGCCTGTGCGAAGCCGGGATGCTAGTTCAATTATAAATCAAATGCTAACAGCCATTCCTGTGACAACCAAATGCATTTCGATCGACCAGACGCACTCAAGGGCCGCCGGGGTATCACAAACGTCAAACGCACACCCATACAGCTTGATCAATGACGATTTGATGGAAAGCTCTATGTACGACCACATTGAAGTGTTATTAAGTGTTTAGCAATAGCATGGCGATAGCAGATGCATGTTTAGGCGAAGGGTTAAGAAAGACTTGGGTACTTAATAAATTTACAGCCGTTTTCCAGATTAATACAACCACGTACCTTTGACTGGCCTGCTAGTTTAGAGATTAGTGGCCCTGACTGCTATACCAGAGGTTGTGGGTTCGATCCCCACCCAGGACAAATGTTTGTGTGATGAGCACGATCATTTCTGTATCTTGAAATATATAAGTATGTTTATCACTTGTCTAGTAGTCATAATACAAGCTCTGCTTAGTTTGAGTTGTGTGAAATTAATGGAATATTTGCCCTGGCTGGAAATCGAACCCACGACCTCTGGTATAGCAGTCAGGGCCACTAACCACTAGACCAACAGGCCCGTCACTTATAAGTACCATAACTAGCATCTTGACAGCAGTCATTGCACAACGTTCGCTGATAAATGGTGTCTCTTTTGCTAGTTACGTAATACTGATATAAGTAAGTATGTATGTATATGTTGTGATGTATTAGTAGGCTCTGTCGATTGCTTATTCATGGAATAATCTAGCTATATTGACCTTTATATGTTGGCATAGCTTTGATAGATCGAAGATGATATTTGTATATTAATATATTATCTATGTTACAAGAATAGTTATAAATATTTTATCATTGTTTTCCTACTTTTTTCTTTTCTACCACTACTAAATGGAGAACAGCTCGACTACCTAAAATAAATCAAAACATTTTACAATTAAGTAGTATAGTATAGAGATTTAATATTTTAAAAATAAAAGTACTTAGTTATAAGTTACTCCTTATATCATCAGCTACCTGCCAAAAAAAGTACCGTGGGAACAAACAGACAGGCAGACTAAATTAGAAAAACAAAAACTGTTAATTGGGTGTATAAATAGTCATATGCATTACAAAAATATCTAAATATTATTTAGATTTATATCTTTTCCTCTATAAAATGTGTGAGAAGAAATATATAAACACTTAGGTATTGTTCGTGCTCTCTCATTCAAAATTGCAACAACCTTGCTTTTAAGAGATGACAGTACTTCCCCTACACCTATCATATTTTTGTTTTGCTCTACAATACTCAAAGAATACAAATACATATCAAAATAGCAACTCGATCGTTTATTTTAAACGCGTCCCCAAGACGTATCTATTTTACGGCTATCTATAAAATATTCAAACTGCCTACCAATACTTCTCAAACTAACACCAATGCGGTTGTGGAAAAAAGACGCCGCTCTACCGTGTAGTGCTCTGTCTCGCTCCCACAACGATAATAGTGTTACTTTGAGAGTTCGTGGTAGCGGTCTAGGGTCGTTCATCGATTTCTTTTGTTTTATGTAAACGTTTTGGTAACATCATCACGTCTTGTCCAAATAGAATTGGCGGGAAATGCTTGCTTTGTACATTGTACCCTGTTTAATGAACCACTTTCTATTTTTATTTGTTTTTTTTTTTACCTGTTGATCATTTTTGGACGAAAATTGAAGTAGTTGTTTTGTCACTAATGATTTGTAAAACGTCTTAGTAGATAGATGGAGTTTAAATAACACGTTGTAGGAGTCCAACAAAACTCTTAGGGTATTACCAGACTAGTCGAACGATCGTCGATCGACGGCAGTTTTCGAATGTGGATCGATCAATCTGTAAAAAAGAAAAACTATCGATAGACGTCAAATATACCAATTCACCATCATTCGATGTCGCCGATCGACAATCGATTGGTTGGTGTGATAACACCCTTAATTTTTTTAATTCGTTTCGTTCAATGCCTTCGGCTCGGATAAGTTTGTGATCACAATTTATCTATCGCATCTAAACATATAAACGCCTCTTCCTTTCTCCTAATCTTTCCCCATCTAATATTAGAATCGCATCTACAAAGGCGGAATTTAATTTATTCCATCGCACCGTCCATTGAAACGAGCCTGCGTCACAGTCAAACGCGAGTGGCTTCTTGTATCGCGGGATATTCTTCCGAAACGTATTCTAATATTGTATCCCCTCGGGCTGTGAAAATGGAAGGGTTTTAGTGATAGCGAGTTGTTGATGAATTGACAATGTTGATAATAAAATAAGTGGTATTTTACACGCGATAAAGCAGAATTAATAGTCTAAAGGTTTGACAAATCTGTTGGTCTAGTGGTTAGTGGCTCTTTCTGCTTTACCAGAGGTCGTAAGTCCCCACTCAGGACAAACGTTTGTGTGGTGTAATTTATCTCAAGTATGTATGTATTTAGAAGTATATAAGTATGTTTATCAGTTGTCTAAATCTTGATAGTCAGTTCGACTCGCGACCCCGCCGCCGCGTCAGCTCATGATTAAGGACTCCGGTTGGGTCCGAAACTAGTCGGGCTATCCCGATAAATACGCGTGAGTAAACCGTTATAACGTTTTAAGTATGAATCATCCTCACGAAAGTTATTATAAAAATTGATAGTCAGTAGTCTAATGTATTGCAAATTTTTACCTTTATTGAAAACATAAATAAAAACAATTTATTTAACTCTCTACGAATGTGGCTCTACCTTTATACACCAAAGGAAATGCTCTCAGTATAGTCCGACAAACATTTTTGTGCCAGGAAAAAATTGTATTGAATTTCTCGCGAGCTTATTTCGTGGCGATGTCTGTTTGTTCACGATATTTTATTTATATTGCTTCTCTAGGCTTTTCTATTTATAAATATTGTCCGAAATAATGTAACAACTTTACGTATAATATATAGAAGTATGTTTATCAGTTATCATAATACTCATAATACAAGCTTTGCTTGCTTGGTGTGAAAGTAGTAGAATATTTTGTTTTTACGAAGGTGTGATATTTATTTTTAAAACGCACACAAAAGTCGGTGCGCGTCGTGGGGATCGAACTTGAGACCTTTGACTTGGCAGTCCTACGGTCTTAGCACCAGGTAAAAGTAGTAGAATATTTTATTTACTACAGAATTTCAAATTTTATTACCCTACCACGTCACAGACTGTATTTTCTTTTACCATATCATTTTCACGTTCGCAAGGAAATTTACCATACACTGACATAACGATGTAATTATATTTGCGTTTATGTATGTATGTATATTTGCATTTCTAATGTAATTACATATTGACGGGCTTATAAAGTTATAACCATAATAATATATTATTTGAGAACGTTATTTCCATATAGACATGGTGTTAATATTGAGATAGAATTTGGGGTTGTTAAAATTAAATTTGGTTGAAGGAGAGGGCTTTGCTTAGCTGTGGGATCGTTACTTAAGGGAAGGGAAGATATTTGCCCAGCAGTGAGATATTACATTGATTATCTAAAGGAATATTTTTAAATTTTTACCGTATTTTTTAGAAAATTTTTGATCAGATTGCGTTGACTAAGGTATTGTTAATCTTTATTAAATAATTTAGTTTTCAAATTCAAATCATTTATTTGCCATAGGTGTTGTATGTACAATGGATTTTACAAATGAAATAGATAAATATGTTAAGTAAGTATTTCTTTTTCCAACTTTTCATGAATTTTAACTTTTTCAAATATCAGGTAACGTTTACCTACATAATATAATATATTAACAAAAAATAAAGGTAATACGAATAACGAACCTTGATCTAAAAAAATGTGTGCGTGAAAATATTAGTAAGGATCCAGTTTTTATAGCTTTTGCGGAATATACGAAACATAAATAAACGCGGGTTCGCGTGGGGTCTCTAAATCCTAGGGTCTGGCCATAAAAACTAGATATAAATATGATTAATACGGAATTTTACGATATTTTTATACGGGATTAGCATAAAGTATGGGAGAAAGCAGGTTGTATTGAAAAGGGTTTATGATCTGTTTTGGGCTGATTACTATTATTTATAGACCTTTGTATTACCAAGATGTATTTTTTTACAATGATTTTTTCATAAATGTATGTAGAAACATATTTCTTAAGGTTGCTGTTAGGAACATTTCTAAAGGAAGGTGCTGTACCCGAATGTGGATGGATACAGGGAAGAAGACGAACAAAGATACGATGGATTGTTGTTGATTGTGTTAAAGATGATGTGGATGCAAATAGTGTTCCTTGCGAGATGACGTCAGATAGGAATGTGTGGAAGAATAAATAAATAAATAAATAAAGTTTATTACACTAAATTTAGGATACAGTACACGAGTAATACATATTTACATGATATAGGGCACATTCACATATGGGATCGATATTCACACGTTCAACCACACTAACATAGCACTTAATTGTCTATAATACGTAACAAGGGGTGTGGAAGATGAATTAATTATAATACTATAACAAAGTAATGCATAGGTTACATAATAATATGATAAAATTTATAATTGTTCAATGGCGGTATACAGAGAAAAGTTCTTTACCTCCCGTGCTAGTCAAAGACTGTGTTACGGCAAGGTAAGATTCTCGCTCATGGATAATAGACCTTAAGTCACGTTAACACGTTATGACATTTTTTACCAATAAATTTGTTTTACTGTGTAGATGATAATAACAAGTTACAAGTTAAGCGTAAACAAGTAGTATACGCAAGGAAATCTATGTATATGTGTATATCTATAATACAATTTATGTTTGTGTACTCTTTTTCAATTTACATTATGTTTAGGTACTTTCTAATGCAATAGATTTGTAGTATATTAGTTACATACATAAAAACGTTATACAAAGTTTAGAGGTATATGTATATGTTACAGTCATAGTGATTAATAAGCTATTATCCATAATGACTAGTCATTATGGATAATAGCTAAATTCACTAGACAGTGTAATAAATTAATCACATTATCTAGTTATTATTCATAATATCGTGTCAAAGTTAGCCAAAGTAATAAGACGGTCTTTATCTTAGGTTCACCCATGTTTGATCGAACAACGTTTGATATAATATTACTCAATCGAACAACGTTTAAGAAAATCATCACTTTGTATAATGTCGTTTGACATAATTTTCAGTTCGTCGAATATTTATTTGCTATATCAACATTTGCGCTAATGATCAAAAGGTATAATGTTCATTTGATATCCACACTCCTGCCTAAAAAAAAACCTAACCTAACCTAAATTAGGTGAGGTTAGGTTTTTTTTTTTTTTATAATGTCTATGTTTATTGAGGTGAAAATATTATCTTATGTTATTTTAATTGTTAAAATAATCTTTCTGATATGTATGCTTAAGGAAAATTTAAATACAAATTCATTCTTAAACGAATATCTACTTATTTATCACTTTATCTAATTCTTTGAAGATATTATGTATAATAGCTAGTTAATGTGATTAATTTTGTGTGAATTATCACTTTATCTAAATTGAGTAGATATTATTCATAATGACTAGTCATTATGTATAATATCTAGATTAATTACTTTGGCTGTAACATATACATATATATTATATTACTTATTATATTATATTATACTTAAGAAGAAGACATGCTGCGCTAAACCTAAATAATAATTGTGATGATAGAATAAAGGACTCGTTCCTTTGTTTGTAGTAACATTATGGCATGTAATATTTAAATATTAGTATCCGTTGCAGCTGTCAAAAATACGAATACAACTTTAACAAAATAAATTGTTCAATGACTCGACAAATAAATTGTATCTATCGATAAAATAAATAAAGGCATAACATGAACCTCAGAGTAAATAAACGTTATACGCTGTTCCAATGAAATTAAACTCATTATTTTTATAAAGAAACCTATTATTATAACGGCAAAGGTTTCGTGAAAACATCCGAGAAATAATTTTGGGCGTGACTGCAGTTTTGAATTAACTTACAATCTGAAGCAAATTTCACATAACGCTTAAAAAAGTTTAAAATAAATAAGTAAGTAGGTATAAAACCAAAAAGCTGGACCAAAATGATCATACCTATTTTCTATTTTATGTCTTTAAGGTAGATTTTTGAAAAATACCACACCGTATTTTGGTAGTTTTACTCTAAGTATAATAATATGATACAACATTAATATTATTTACTTCAGAAAAAAAAATATTACAATGTCTTACCTGCGGTTTTACTAAGCGCAAGCGGATTACTAGCCACTTTACCCACGAATGTTTCCAATAAAAATAAATGATTGTGTACGTAATTTTCTTCTCTTATTTAATTAAATATCATGTTCTTGATGTAATTATTTCGTATTTCGAAAACATATTATAATAATGTTTATTACTTTTTCGTTCATTAACGAATAATATTTTTATATATTTTAAGCAGGCTTTTATGGTGCTAGTAGAGTTTAATGCCTAGACATATTTCTCAAAGCGCTAACGTTCACGAATCGAATCGCTCAAATGTATTGAACTGTCAAGTCAAAGTCACGGTACTTGTCGAAAACAAATGCCATTCCGATATAGTGATACAAGGATCTTTTGGCACTTGGACAAAATTAACACGAGGACGCTAGTGTGCATATTCGCCACGAGAATCAACTCAACTGTCCGTCAAAAGTGATGGATTTTTTTGGACGACATTAGTTCCGATTCGAACACGTGACAAAATATTCTTCTAGCACTATCATTTTGTTTTCTTTTCTTAATCGCTGAACTGTCTTCGTTTCTGCTTTAAACTAAATAAATTATCTACCTATTCTTGAAAAATACAACAGCTAAACAAAACCCAGTTACAAAACCTTAATCAATTAATTGAATTGTTCCACACCAGAAATCAGTTTGTAACCACCCACATAGTTAACACTGCCGAGATTGTTCCAGTTCCAATTCAATTACTTTAATTCCTTCCGGTTGAGTTGAGGATGTAGAAAATGTGATTACGTTTTTGCCCGTCCTAAGCAGTGTCCGCCTTTGACACGAATTAGTTTGAGTTAGAAGAGTGCAGCGGGAATTAGAAAGAAGGGTAATGTGTAATGTGTCTCCTGACTAGTCCTGACCAATTTCGGTTACAGCGGCTAGTGTTACTATGACACCGGCCAGCTACGCAGGACATATTATAGTGCACAAGCGTGTGCGCTAACACAGGTGCACTCTTTGTTCCTTTACTCTCATAGCCCGATGGGACGGCAATACAACACGACCGCAGAGTGATCAGGCGCTGGGCCAACAATTTTACGTGCCCTCCGAAACACGAAAGCTGTGATATTTATTTTTAAAACGCACACAATATTCGAAAAGCCGATGCGCGCTGTGGCGATCGAATTCGAGACCTTTGATTTAGCAGTCCTACGGTCTTACCACGGGGCTTTTACAACTTCAAACCATATAATAAACTTTCCGAGATAGAGTAAAATTGAAATTGAAATTGTATTTTCCTTTTTTGAGTAAACAAAATTTGTCTACATATCTGCGCAAGCCATTTAAGTAGCTTTATATACTATAGTACTCAAAACGCGAACTCCTCAAACCCGCGCCACAATGTAACCATCCCCACAGAGTTAGCTATGCTCCACACGTGCACACGAGTTTCGTAAGAACGTATAGTAAGGCGGACGTGACTCCCTTGCTTAACTGCTCGCCTGGTACCTCGAGCTGTCCTCACTATGTGACAACCTATTTTATTTTGCCTCTTTACATTCAGCAAAGTTTGTATATGTGTATAGTTTTCACCTTTTTCAAGTTTAGGATTATTCACGAAAATAAAATTTTCTTTTTTTATTTTTCGCTACTAAATTGCGTTCCGTAGTTTAGTCTTATTACCGTAGGACTAGTTGCAAATTATGTGAAATAATTGATAAAAAATTAAATCACGTAGGTATAGGACATGACTCCTTGCTTAACTGCTCACCTGGTGCCTAGAGCTGTCTTCACTATGTGACAACCTAGTTTATTTTGCCTCTTTACATTCAGCAACGTTTGTATATGTTTTTTATGCCTTTTTCAAGTTTAGGAACATTCATATAATATGTATAGCTTTCACCTTTTTCAAGTTTATTGATGAAATTTTCTTTTTTATTTTTCACTGTTAAATTACTTTTACCGTAGTAGTCTTAAATAGGATGTTGCAAATTATGAGAAATGAATTGATACAAAATTAAATCACATATAGTAAAGCGGATTCGACTCTCTCGCTTAAAATGCTCGTCTTGTATTTCGACTTATCCTCACTAGGCGACAACCTATTTTATTTTCTTGCTATATTTAAGACAAGTAGTATATTAGTCTTTATAGTTTTCAGCGTTGTTAAAGTTAGGATCCTCTTCCATATACCTTTATTTTGTTTGGTTCTCCGTGACTCCCTTGCTTATCTGCCAGCCTAGTGCTCTGGTGCTAAACTCGCTATGTTACAACATATTTTATTTTCCTTTTATACTCAACAAAGTTTGTAATATATGAGTATAGTTTTCAAATTGGGAATTCTTTATAGGTATACATTTTTAGTTTTCTGTGGGCGCACTACTGAACGGGTTGTCTTAAATTGCGTTACAATGTCCAGTGCGGCAAAATTTAAAAGTGTACTTTTAAATTTTGTCATGTATTATAATATTTACAATGTTAAGAAGAACTATCGCTTTGATACAATCAGTACGACGGCATTACTCCCCTATTTAAATATGTTAACCTGATACCACATCTCTTTTTTTGTTCGATTCTGTTCACGATCTTTTAAATTTGATCATTTTATATGATAACATAATTTTCACATTTTAAAATCTCGTTTTCCGAACTCGCATTCACGCATAATTACACATTCAACACTTTTTAAATACAATTTATGCTACAATCCCCATTGCATTGAAGGAGGGAGCGCCAACAATAAGAAAACAACGGTTAGCGAATGTTCGCGAGTGTACTTGTGTAGGAGACGGGACCCAGTTGCAGCGTGTCGCTAAGTTAACAGTTTATGTGTTAAGTGTACTCTCGACGATAGAGGCGCGAGCATGGACAAGAGAGAAGCGGGGATTTGCTTTATAACTGCACTAGTACGCTGCCCTAGCTACGCAAGGATGAAATTCTGATATGAAACGTAAAAAGCCTCTTAAGAGATTATAACTGTTAAGAAAACCGCATCAAAATCCATTGCATAGGTTAAAAAGATTGAAACATAAAGACTGACAGACGCGGAAAGCGACTTTATTAAGTGCTGTGGAGTGTTTTTGTGAAGTTTTTTTAACTAGTTTGAAGTTTTCTCTAGACGCTGAGCGAAAAAAAAATCTCTAGCTAACACTATTCTCGTACACTATTTGCACTTAACAAATAGTGTACGGAGATATTCTCGGATAGGATTCGAATCTGCAGCTACTGGTTAAACCCAGCAGTCGCTTTACCAATAAATCTGCAATGTTCGTTGACCGAGAGTTAAAATTTTTCCATCACACTTGTTATATGTTAAAAAAAGACATGTTTTTTAACATATTTAGAATACCGTGTATGATAAAAATTAGGTATGATTTATAAATTTAATTTGGATAGCGTTACTGCACACTTAATAACTGACATCATTTCGATGAATTTAATACGCTTTGACTCAGCACTCGTACAAATATTCATCCACTCATTGAAAATCAAATTTCTCCAATTTAATTAAATCACTATAGTCTGACCCTAAGCCCTTAACCGTTGCTAAGCGCTGACTCCAATAAGTGGATTCTTAGCTAACTCTATAGCTTAACTATCTAATGCTTTGTTTTGATCAAACTCGATAAAATCTTTACCCAGTTTTGGTGATAAATATGCCATTAATAAGGAACGACTGTGCTTTATTCAGGAGAAAAGAGAAAATATTGAATTTGACGCTTAAATGCGATGCGCGACCCGAAAATAAGATTGAACAAAGCGTCAATTTTACATTAGCGTCATTTTTTAATATTCATTTTAAATCATGTCAGACATCTTTTGCTAAGCCTTTTTTAACATTATGTTGTGGTTGGTTTACTCTTATTAAATTCAGTTTTATGTTTCAACTCCCCATATTCAATTTCACCAGTAGCAGAGACAGAGATAGAATATTCTTTATTTTACACAACATGAGCAGGTATTATTAATAAACTTAATTGAATCACATAGTTAGATCAGTTAATTTATCACAATAATGATGACCTTAAAACTGTCAAAGATCGAAATATGACAATCTAATGGCTTAGCTGTAAAGGCACGGAGGAGTCTTCTTATAATTACAATCGACGACACATCACCGTCGCGACACTGTTACTGCTCAGTTTATTCACCAGATCGCTACGAGCCTTACCCTCAATCCAGGCGTTTCAAACACTCCGTTCCATTAAACAAAATATTTTCTCCAATCCTAATCTAGATTTAATGACGACGAAACATTTGTCATCGCGCAACCAAATCGCGTAAACTCCAAGCATAGCGCGTTCCTAATACCCACCATTGCGCGCACACTGGTGGCCATTTCCCCATTATTATCTCCTAAAACCTCATTTAAAATAGGCGAGAAATATTATTCATTTGCAGTTCATTGCGCGCGGTGATCTATCAGTCTCGATACCAAATTAAGGCGAGCCAGCAATGTATTGCAAAATGCGATATTTCTCACATTGTTTAAAAGAGGCTTTATTCTTTGCGTTTTATTCTCGCGGATTATAATAAAATAAAACCCCTGGGAGTGTAAAATACTTGGCTGTGGAAATATTACTGCAGAGGTCGTAAATACTTGAACTTTGGAATCGGGTTTAAGTATGGGAAAAACAATGGAAAATGAGGATTAAATTGTACGTTGATAAGGTGTTTATGATGTTAAAATCGGTTAAGAATATCTATGTTGGGTACTATGGCTTTCTATGTTATACAAGCTGTAGGTAATAATGCTAATATAAATACATAGGTAGTAAAGTGAACATCTTTTTACGAGATTTTTTTTTGTAGCCCAGTGGAAATCCTCACGGACTGTCCCTTGTCAGGGGGTTGACAAAGGGGTGTGCTGGACTTTTACCGGCTAAAACCACTGGAGCGTCCTCATCTGCCTATAGCCGGGGGTACGGAGCTAGCTTTCGCCTAAGACAATTCTAGAAACAGAAATTTTCTTTGGCCAAAAATAGCATCAGTTGATTTAAATTAGTACTAAAACTTCTGTATAGCAAATCATTATCTGCCCCATTCCTCTCATTTAGAGACCAAGCCTCTGAAATAACTTATATTTTTTCAGTAAGTGTTAATAACCCTTGTGTTTATCTTGTCAGTACAAACATCAAGGCCTGACTTTACGAGCACTATAATACTGATACTCATTATTCTATCGTAAAAATGTAACGACTTGACGTGTCTGTATAAAATATAATTATGTAGGTATTATTAAATAAATAAATATTCCTCAACATTCACACAACGCCATCTAATTTCAAGTTACACATACTAAGTAGCTTTAAAAAAAATAAATAATACGAAGCAAAGAAAAAATGCATTTAAACAATTAACAAAATTCTGGAAAATATGTTATTACTACATTTATATACGACGATACGACGGCATTTGATGTGGGGAATGAAATAATGAATCGAACCTGCTGAGTACAAATTTTAATTGATTTAACACACTGATACGATTTGTATGGTAAAAGTACTCCCTAAGATGACGAAACTAGGAATGATCTCTGACTACAAATCATAAGGTTTATATACTTACAAATTATCTATGAAACGAGGAGGGATAATCCCTTATCGTGCTACTTTTGTTGTAACAATGAATAATTAAAAAGTCGTAAAATTTATCTGATGGCAGATTTTTACTTAAATAATATTTAACGATCTGTAACGAATTTCTCTCTGATCAGGTGATATTGCAACGTGGAAGAAGAAGACATTCTGCGCCGACCCCAAATAATAATAATTGGGATAAGGGCAGGGGAATGATGATGATGAAGGTGATATTGCAACATTGTTGTATTAGAAAATGTGGTGAAATTCTCTTTACACAACTACGTAAATAATATTTGCTTCACCATTATAAGCGGCTTAACAGAAGAAAATGAACGGCTACAGATCCGTAACCAATAAATTATACTAAAACATGCTTAAATACAATAAAATTTTAATGAGACTTATCCACTGAATATTTTATGAGAATAGCCTATAATTCCCAGGTAATGCCTTTAGCACATTATCATGGGAACAAGGGACGCTGGAATTATTGTCATTTTATTCATCCTTGAATATTTAACAGGTGTATAAATGGATACGGAGGGAAAAGGGAATAAATGTGATTTATTGTGTATTAGCTGGGCCTTGTGGTTAATCTGATAAACTGTTCTTTGTTCATACCAAGGAATACTATATTTTTTGTTATAAAAAGCTGTAACTGAAGTGTAAATTAATGAGGTCAGGCTACATCAAATTTTAATAAAGTGAGGGTGATTATTATGTGAAAAAGTAAAAACATATTCAAAGTGAAGTCGTGAGGAAACCTTGATTCCAAATAATAGAATTTGAAATCGCCAATCCGCAGTGAGCTAGCGTGGTGATCAATGCTCAAATCTTCCCTATATGGAAGGAGGCCAGTGCCCAGCAGTGGGACGTGTATTGGCTAGTTTATGACTTCTATTTATTATATCAAGGTTAAATAAAAACACCTAATATTATCAGGTACTGGTACAAAAACAGGAAACATCATATTATTTGAAATACAAACAATAACATAAGTCTGCATTGTATAACCAGTGTTGAGACGAACTTTGAGCAAATGTAACAAATCTATTCAAAGTTATTCACAAACTAAGCATTGCTGTGTAAACAAATACGGTCGGTACGGCTAGCAACAGAATCAGATTTCGAAAAGAATCGGAGCACAACCAAATTCAGTGAGTAGATAAATTAATAGATGGATGGATGTTTGTCTTTCACGCTCAAATGGTTGAAGTGATTTTGTTGAAATTCAGAGATGGAGTTAGCTGATACTCTGAATTAACACATAAACCCCTTTTCTTCAACAGCAAGAGAGAGGTGTAAAGATTTTGTAGCTAAAGTCAAGATTTGCGCGGGCGAAGTCACGGGTAACAGCTAGTCTTGTATTAAATCCCACAGCCAGTCATTTTTCTTCTTTACATGTTTATGGATAATAATATGGTGTGAGTGATATTTTACTTGTTGTCTGAGTAAAAAAAAGACTGTACTTACCTCGCAACAAATGTTCTAACTTTCCTATCTACTAGTAAGTTGTGTTGTTAACGTAACAACGATATAGACGATGGTACTTGATAACTAAAAACGTATTATGTTACTGAAAATTCAGGTGTTTACTTTAATGCTTATGTTTTGTTGGAGATCAACTACTTTGATCACTTAAACCAAATATAAATGCAAAATGATCGTTCTACAATCCACAATATATTAAGACAATCCATAATACTGCATCTTGTTGAATAAACTAGAGGGCTATCACCACCTCTTGAAGTACGCTGCCAGCTGCCCGGGATTGTAGGATGCTGAGCGGATGCCACGATCCGAAAGTGTAGGTATAACTCGCGTTTCGCCTACTTACTCGTATGAAGACGTCATACTTAATTCTATAATTATTATAATACCGTGATAAGACTGTTGCAATGATTAAAGAGAGAAGCTGTTATACGTCGTATAGTACGCTGTCTCGCTTCTACAAGTGTACCTTGTACCGTACCTTGTTCAGTGATCCAGGTTGAGATGAGAGCACTCCAAGGCATTATTAAGGTACCTTTGAGAGGTGCTTGAAGGTTGCAAGGGAAAAGGCACACAACGGTACAAAGAGGTTGAGTTAAGGAAGAACCGAGGTAGGTGTTATGGTGTAACTTAAAAGGCTTATCCGGTGACTGTTCGTTCTGACTCTACTTTCCTAACTGAGAGAATCCGACAATAGTCACAGACGTTATCATCGATAGAAGATGCTTAAATGTGTGTTTACCAGAATATTTGACATTGGAATGAAAATGTTGCCAGGATTTAATACAAGTTAATTGTAAAAAAGTAAATATGCAGGGTGACTTCGAAGTCATGGGCAATATTTTAAACTAAGACACTATCAATGACGCTAATTGCGTTAGGGCTATTAAAAATATTTTGAGATTTCTTGTACAAAAATATACAATACAAAAATGCAAGAAATTTTGCTAATACCTACGTAAAAAATACATATGTCCAAATTATTACTATAGGTGTACAATGAAAGTTTGAATTATCTTTCAAAGAAACCTGTAAACTTGGCAGTTCTGCAAGAGGTCAATAAGAGGCGAAGAGGCCTTCACTCGATCCCCATTACTTGCCCCCCGGCAAGGTGAAGCGCTCTCATTAAATTAATAAACAAAATAACGAATCTGATGTTTTAAGTGCACGTATAGAAGTGGACTGGTTTGTTAAATTTTTAAAGTAAATCAAGTATTTTTTTCAAGCTGTGAAGTGGATGTAATGATCTAGAGTAGAAATTTTAGGTAAATTCTAGAGTATTTTTTTTTTAAATAGAAATTTGCTGAAAATTTAGCTATTTAACTTACATTAGAAAGGCCTGGTTATGCATTAAAATATAAAGGGATAAATAGAGCCCTGAATTAAACTTGCCCTGAGTACGTTTAACAGTAGTAGCTGCTTTTGAACTCATTCATTGTAAGGGATAAAGCTCTTAAAAAGCTGTAACCTAAACTAAAATATGTGAAAGATACAAAAAATAAACTTTCAAGCTAACTCGAAGGACAAACAAAAGTTGTCATAAGAAAGTCGGAACCGATACCCATCCAGTAGATGGAGATTCAGGGTTATTCCTGACAACAGTTAAAAAGATTACAAATACCTTTACATGTACTTTATTTATTAAATTATACGGTTTATTCAGGTGTATTTATCGGAACAGCCCGACTAGTTTCGGACCCAACTGGAGTCAATCATGTGTTGTGTCAATCAAATTATGAGCTGACGCGTTGGCAGGGGCCGCGAGTAGATAAACCGAATAATTTAACAATTATGAATGCGCTTCACGATAGTTATTATAATAATACACTTTATTAGCTACCTCATACGATTATTACCAACATACAACATCACTTACAAATTATATTTATTCTCAACCAATTTTTATACTAATAGTGAAAAGGTTCAAGTGCCAAAACTTTGCCCTCTCAATAACAAAAAGAAATTCGTACATCCCCATCGCTTACGGTGTAAACGACTTTGGGCCCAAATGTGTTTTGAAGAAAATGGACAAATAACATAAACCATTATTAGAGTAACAAAAAAGTATTTTTCCTGTAAAGGCCCTTGAGGGACCCTTTCTATTCATTGTACCCTAGTAGATAGATGGGGATAATTACCCGTCCTACGTAAAGTATTGTATCATTATGGCACGATGGGCCTGTCGGTCTAGTGGTTAGTGGCCCTGACTGCTATACCGGAGGTCGAGGGTTCGGTTCCCATCCAGGACAAATGTTTGTGTAATGAGCACGATAATTTTTTCTGTTTCGGGGTGTAATTTATCTACCAGTTGTCTAGTACTTGTAACACAAGTTACTCTCCTATACGTATGCTTAATTTGAGACTAGATAGCGTTGTGGTAATGTTAAGGAGTATTTATAGTTAAATATTGTTTCAGAAAACATTAATAAAAATAATGTAAAACAAAAAACTATTATGGTATATTTGAGTAAAGCTCTTATTTTTGGGAGCTTTTGTGTTTTCAGGTGGAGATTCTTATTGGAAGTCAGTCAGGATTCGAAATAGAAATCTTATGAAAAAGAAAAATCTTAGCTTAAATCTTAAAAACTATGCCACTTTAATAATAGAAAGTTTTAAGAGGAAGATGAAGAAGATCTATATGGATAATATCAGTATTGCATCCGTACAACTCTAGGGCGGGCCAAGAATGAATGAACGATTATTGCGACAATGATCATTTTAGATAAGTGGTTCTGTAAATATTCTTTTTACGTAGCGAGTTCTCCGAGAGACTTTAGGGTACAAAAAAAAAGTTGAATCGTCCATGTGAAGTCATTTTATAGTAGTGTTATTTTTAATTCCTCAATTATCTACTATTTTACCAATCCATATCACTTGTTAGTTTAAATCGCCTTACTACTAACAAGTGGACAATAAAATACCAATAACAGACACCTACAATCTAAAAGTACATTGTGGAAGCGAGACAGTGCTCTACACAGCATAGAGTGGCATCTCTCTTTCACGTTTCAACGTAAGGCGTTCAGCTTTCAACAGTGCCTGAAGCAGGTTATACCCGTCGATCGAAAGTGTTGTAAATAATTAATAGGAGCCGACGCGATAGGTACACGTACACCAAACAATACCACTTCGAACACATAATTACTTTAACTTATCCATTATTTAAACTAATTTTGGTATGGAAATGGTAGATGCAAATTTTACATCAGCAGTCTATCTATACCTACATAATATATTTCCAATGAAAATCATCATCCTCCTGCCTTTATCCCATTTTACATGGGGTCGGCGCAACACGTTTGAGTTCCAGTGAAAATAAAGTTTATTTTAACAAAAACAAAACCTTTTTTAAAGCACAGAATCAATGGCCAGAATGTTTCTGTTGTTGTCATGAATGTTCTGGCCATTAATTCTGTGCTTTAAAAAAGGTTAGACTGGAAAAATATAAGAAAGAATATTAAAAAAAAAATAGAAATTGAAATAACCTAAAAAAAAACTACCCTTGAATCCTGTTCCGAATTAAAACTATCTGCTTTTAAAACCGAAAACATTTTTAAACAAAAATTTCATACATTTTCTAAATTATTATACTCTAGCAACCTTACTCATTGGGACATGTAGAAACATGTTGGTAACAAGCAAAGTTGATGAAAAGCGTAGATTTCAAGTTGATGGATGAGTAAATTTACATACATACATACAAATTTACGGTATGGTTCATGCATATATTAACTTTGAAACTTTGTGATAACATTTTGTTAGTTTGAATGAAAAGTTGGCTTTTGACCTCGGTTTAATAGTTTTTGGTTTACTCTAGTTTATAGGATGTGAGGGTCAAAGTAATGAAAAATAGAAGTGTTGAAGGTTAGTTTTCAACATAATAATATTTTAGATAACAAACGGATCTTCATCAACGACCTTAATCATGGGTGGACAGTCCACCCGTGACCACGGTTGGTGCAATTCGGGTGAAACATCAGGACAAAAGAAGTATCGAATTATATCGCGGGCAAGACCCGTTTATGGTCTAAAATATGTGTACAAGTCGCGAAGTTTAAATACATTTATTACTTTTCAAGGTGGGTGAAACTGAGTACAGAGGACCGAGTACAAAAATACGACTACACCAATGTTCATCTCGCTATTTACCACAATCAGTGCAATGCAGTTTCTTGCGTGGGACAAAATGTTCTGTTTCTCGTCAAAAACTATAAAATGTATCTTGGACTTCGTAAACTATAATATAACACGTATCATAATAACCGCCACTTATAATAATATGCTTTTAGAACATAAACTTACCTATACAAATTCATCATAAGTATCATAAATAAATACTGGCATCAGATTAATAAATTCGATTTCCTGTCGAGTACGAGGTAAAGCGGATTATGAAGAGTTATTGGAAAGACATGCCTTACGTCTTATTTATCCTGTGTAATATGACATGAAATATTAATGGTAGGGAATAATATTGTTATAAGATAGAGGTCTCGTAAGAAAATATTGCCTATAATAAGAACAAATAAGAAGAGTCGTATGTGAAATTATTTTTCGGTATTTATTTAATCTGTTTTGTGTCTCTACTGTGATAAAATGATAAGTAGGTTATATTATTAAAATAATTTATCCTAATGTCTGGTTTGGACTCAAAAGTATGTCAATACACAGATGAACAACTGAAGGATTTGATAAGGATACTTATTTTCTCTTTACACGTAGTACACGACCCCAAAAAAACGAACATCTGAATTGAGAAACTCCTCCTTTTTTAGAAGTCGTAATAATCTAAGAGAAATGATCTTGGTTTATATAGTATTTTAACCGTAAAGTATCACACATACCTATGGCAAAAAACACCCCGATAATCTAGTAGGTTAAGTTTAAGGAATATTTTGTAGGTTATGCGTAAAGAATAAAAATAATAAGTACTCTACAATTACAACACCTAACCAATTTTCATATTAAGTAACTTTATCTTCCACAGTACCTATTTGTAACCGACTTCAAAAAGGATTCTCAATTCGACCGTATACAGGGTGACTTTGAAGTCGTGGGCAATATTTTAAACTAAGACACTATTAATGATACTAATAGCGTTAGGGCTACTTTTACGCAAAAAAAAAAGAAAAAAAAATATGGTGGAGTGTGGGGCTTAGGCTGTGAGGCGGCTCCGTACCCACTAAAACCCCCGGGTTTTCGGCGTGCGCCACCATGGAGGGGTCACGGGAAACCAAGACGATTACTTCCGCGACCCCTCCGGCGCCTGGCCGGGCGTCGGATGCCCGGCCCCGCCGGGGGGAACTAGGTAACTACCTGCATTATTATTATTTTTTTAAGTAAAAATAGCCCTAACGCAATTAGTATCATTAATATTGTCTTAGTTTAAAATATTGCCCACGACTTCAAAGTCACCATGTATATGTTTTTTTTTTAATAACACCGTTGTATCGAACAGTAACACACTATATAGAGTTACAGGCATCTTAAGAAATATTAAAGGCCTCACAGAGACAGAGGCAGGTATTAAATTCCTCGAGCGTGTGTAACGTGACATACATCGTACGGAACCAATTTGCTAGATCCCGTTGTAGGAAATTCCATGATTTTATTGGGTTAAATGCGATTACGTCTGAAAGTATGACGATTTAGTAGTTGTTGGAATGTGGGATGAATTGTAGGAACTTTTTACATGACATAATTCTAGTTCTATTATAGTTTAATGGTAAGTCTTCTTTAGATGGTACTAAAATTTTGTAAGAAAAATCAAGCTATAATATTCGTCAATTTATATTTGTTACCAGCTTTACAATATTATGCTTTGTGAAAAAATCCTTTATAACAAAGTATGTAAGTATATGTGGGTCAGGATTATCACATTTATTAATAAAAAACCATTCAATAACAGTCAAACACAGTCAAAGCCTGTGGTCTGGCTAACTGCACAGGTTAACCGCTGACGCACTTATAATACTGGTCAATATCATAAATTTAACATGGGCAATGCAGTATTTTCAAATATCACCATCATTATATTGTCAAACGCATAATTTATTATACATATTGTTAGTCAATATTCTTTTAAAAATTCAAAAGTCGTCTCATCCTCTAAAAATACGTATTAAAGGTTCATTGCCACAAATAGAAGATTATTTTCAGCTTAAGAACTAAGAGCTGCTACACAATACAAACAAAGGCGGATTCATATAACGTTAAAGCTGGGGCACACGGTACGTTGCGACGTCGGAACGACGGCGTAGCGACGTCGGACCGTCATCTTACGGAATAATATCTTTAGTATGTTTCACGATTCGCTGCGAAGCCGTATCGGACTTCCAACCACCGAGACTAGGCCAAAATTTGTATCATTCAGAGTAAAACAACAAAGTAGAGAATAAAACTTAATAATTTGTAGAACACAGTAC
Organism: Chrysodeixis includens; assembly: GCA_941860345.1. Taxonomy (NCBI): domain Eukaryota; kingdom Metazoa; phylum Arthropoda; class Insecta; order Lepidoptera; family Noctuidae; genus Chrysodeixis; species Chrysodeixis includens. Next base: position 10,919,693 of record OW796109.1, on the reverse strand, counting down.
ACCCATTGAAAACCGCCATACTATTTTCTTATATTGCCACTGACAATCTACACATTTTTATTCTGATTCTGATGTATTGCATTTCCCACATTAGACATAAATGCGTTGTGAAGCACGAGTGGTACCGTGTCAACCACTCCAAATCCAACGCTGCTGGGGTGTCAGCGACGCCGCTGCGACGTAGCAACGTCGACATGCGACACAGCATAGTCGTGGCCTTATCGTTCACTTCATAAAATGTATTTCATAGTTATTTATTGCAAATCATGTAGTTTACAGGGTGTTACAAAATAGATAAGGAACATACATAACACAGCAATATACAAACATTATTAAATAGCTGATTAGAATAGATTTCATGATGTGGACAACTCAATTTGATCAAATCATTCAATTGTCTACATTTCTAAATGTTTTATCCACGTTTGGCCGAATATCTATAAAATATTTATTAAAGTACAAAATGTTGTAAGAACTTTAGCATATTCTGGCTTATCGTGTATCCCCGCTTTTACTACACATTCTTTGACTGTAAAATATGTGCGACAAGGGTTGAAGCGGGTTCGAGTCCCATTGTTGTTATACAAAGAAGGTACTAGTGTTGGTCCTTTTATTAAACCTTCACGGTTTTCAGACTCCATTTTTATGTGAAAAGTATGTTTTTATGGTCTAATATAATCTTGTTACACAAAGTGTAATTTTATTGAGAAAAAGTAATGTTTTATTATTTAATAAAATTTGAAATGTGTACAAAAATTGTACTGTTAGGTAATGACCAATTATTTTTGCAACGAAATTCAACATTCAAGCAGGCCAAAACCATTAACTAAAGCTAAATAGTTCTTTAAATAAACTCGTAACTAACATCATCTTAAATGCAGTAAACTACATTAATAGTAAATGCATAATCACATTTTAATACAGCAATAAAACTAGCAACCAACATGAGAAGAGCTGTACTCTCTCTTAATTAAAAGATAATTTTACTTCAACAATAACATGTGAGGGGCCAAGCTAGAGTGGATGTGTTTTCAGTATAATTACTAGGGCTGGATAGACGCTGTAAGCTGAAGGATCTTGAGGTACAACGGTATAATGAAGTTAATAAACGTTTGGTGTAAGTTAAAGGAAAATTGCGACAACAAAACACGTTTTTTTATTTGAAAACGTTCACAAGGTATATTATCTATTTATTACCACACTGCCAGATACGGGTCTTATTTGTCTTAACCTCTACATTCAAAATTGTATCACTTTGGAACAGATGCAGTTGCCAAATCACCAATAATTTCTTAAAACACACACAGAAAAATGTTTAAATTAAATTTAAAATGATAACTTCTAACGTCTTGGAAACCGCAATGTTTTTTTTTTATGTATAGGCTACATGAAACAAATCGTAAAGTAAGAATAAGAATCAAATAGAGAGAATAATAGAATAAAATATATGATCCCACAGCTGTACAAAGGCCTCCCTTCTCCTTCCGAACTTCCTTATCTTTTGCGATTTCTGACCATGTGCGATCAACGAAATTAATCAGAAAAAATAACGAGAAATATATTAAGTAAATAAATTTATAAGAGGTTTTGTATTTAGAATTATACATAGCGTATTCGTAATAACTTTCGTGAGAATGGTTCATATTTAAGAGATATATAACGGTGTACTCACGCGTATTTATCGGAATAGCCCGACTAGTTTCGGACCCAATCGGAGTCCTTAATCTTGAGCTGACGCAGCGGCGGGGTCGCGAGTCGAACTGACTAGTATCGAACTAGTCGGGCTATCCCGATAAATACGCGTGAGTAAACTGTTATATATCTCTTAAAGCGTATTCAATTCGCTATAAGAACGCGTACAATATCAACTCACATGGCGCGGTGGGTAGTCGATGGTCTTTCGTTAACTTTTTGTTCTAGATGGAATATTCCAATCCAGTACCACAAAATAAACATTGAATCAGCCCTCACCTTAGACCTAAGGAGAATCTTCATTAAAACCAGTGGAGGTTGTATAACCCGCGTTATCACGGATAATTATACCCGCTAATGGAAACTTTCATGATACCCAAGTTTTGATGAAGTTTGTTAGAGATAACGTTATGATAATCTTCGTTATAGTAATAGTAGGTATATCTTTATGTATTTAAGTTGGTTAAATTGTGAATGGCCAGTTACAAATTATAAATTTTAGATTTATTTTTGATAAACGCCATTATGAAGTGCTTCACCAGTTTATTATTTTTTTTGAGCAGAAGATGCATCACATGTTGGAATTAAACGGTTGACAATGAAATGCGAATTAACTTCAATGACTTGACGTTGCAACTTTCCATGCTTTTTCTTTAATAGGACTGATCAAGAGAGGGTTGTAATGTTTTAAGGGTCCTTCTATTTGTATAGGTATTATGTTTGGTAAAGTAGTCAAAATTTATGTTCAGGCTAGAAATTTAAAAAATAGTTTGTATTTTTCTTGTCGTACTATTTCTGATAAATAATTAAGCACGTTACGCTAATACTCAATAATTTATTTGCTCTTCACAATGTATGCATAGGCCTTTAGGTATGTTCAACTAAAACACAAATTAAAAAGTACATAGCTGTAAAATCCACACCCATTTTCAATTTTTGCAAGTTTCCCAGAAATTACATCATTAAAGCTTTGTCGTGTTCACTGAAAGAGAGTTTATTATACATGAGAACTACCTTTGATCGCTGCAAGTATCGCAGCAGCCCTTTGCGAACCCCTGGCATGGAAATAATACCTCCTTGACACATTTCCTCCTAATACTGCCAGCAACAACGTACTAAGCTTAGAAAGTTACATTGATGCTCATTTATTTTGTATTAGGCGATTATACAGTACATTGGAAAGTGAAATTTCACTAAGAGTAGATTTTTTATTAGCCAGTATTTATCAGAATAACACAGAGACCAGACTGCCTTTTACGGCACTGGTCCCGTGGGCATGCCTGCCGGCCCGGTGCAGAGGGGAAGTATTTGAATTAAGGGGTCCTATATGTTATTTTTATTTATTTTATTTAAAGTAGTAATTTTTATGTAAAGATTACTAGCATACTTTTATAAGCTTGTAACTATCACTTTCTTTATATTTTGTACGAAATAAAGGTTTTATTATGAAATACCAAAACTCATATTCCCAACTATTAATTCAGGGTTCTTAAAGTCTATTTCTGCGTCTAGCCTTTCATTTGAATACCGTCTTTAAATAGGGTGATTGTACAAACGACAAGTTTACTAAGTACACAATGGTGTTTGTGCGTAACAGAGGCAATATCCCTCTATTACGGGCATTCAACTGGATAGACATAGGTTTTAATAAACTTGAATGGATAGATTTAGGTAGCGTTAAAACAGAGATATTTTAACTAACAGTGCCTGCTGTCAGCTTCCATAGTAATTATAGTGTTTCTATAGGCATTATGAATATCCCTAACATTTCATAATTTATAATATATTTCGTACTTGAACACCAGCCAGCACTTCCGTAAGCCTAGATTAGCAAGGGTTGTCACTTTTAATTCTAGTTTCCTCTATTCCATCATTTTCGTTTCTCAGAAAGTCTACCATAACGTCTTAAAGTAATATTGTCATTGAAGTAGAAGCGAGACAGCGCGCTACACGACATAGAGCGCCATCTCTCTTACACATACGTAATAATGTTAATTTTAGAGGTAGTGGCAGGCCCTCAGGACCAAAGTTACGCTGAGTACGGAAACAAGCTTAAATATGGGTCATACACAAGACTTTATAGCCTTAAATCTCAGAGGCTTTTAGTTGTAGAAGTTTTAAACAAGGTTTATGGTACTATAAACCTGTTTATACTACCGACTGGTAATTGTCCTAAAGTTGAGTAAAGACTCCTTGCTGTAAAGAGAAGGAATGCATATTATTATGGAGTACAGTTTACAGTTCTTATTTGATTCCGAGTTGGGGATGAGAAGTACAACCTCTAGGAAGGCATCACAGTCATTAAGAATTCGTGTAAAAAGTAATTACCTATATCTTGCTTAAAAAGGTGAAGGAAAACATCGTCAGGAAATCAGCGCAATAGTAATAGTAGTTTTAAGCACATGCTTAAAAAAAACTATTAAGTAAGTTAGGGTAAATCATACCACCTGGTGTCAGAGTTTAAATCGCCCTCTATATCAACCATATTATTATGTAATGCTAAAAGATAACTGTGTTTTAGAAGTGGATGTTATAAATAAATGATGCATTTCTTTATCATATCGTTTTGAAATTATTTCGTGAGCAAATAACTGCTTTCCCATTACACATTTATCAGTAGAACATAAATCTTACATATCAAGTATAATGGACCAGAGATACATTTCTCACTTTAACTTCAAATGTGTTCACATCTGAATACATTTGAAGTTACACTACTCTGTTCAGACATATATTGCTGATCTCCATAAACTACTATCTCAGTTCAAACATATACTGCTTATCTTCAATAGTTTCCAAGTCTCAATCACTCGTACATAAACCACTAAGAAGACGGCCTTCAAACGTATCTTTGGTTCAATCTTCCCTTTTTGCTAAAGAATAAGGTATCTTGTGTTCACATCACCATTAGGTTATTGAGGGAAACCGATATAGGAGTAAGTCCTCCGTATGAGGTAAAGCGAGTGTCCGATAGCTGACGATTTTTGTTTCGAAGCTACTACCACTATAAAAACTAACAAAGATTTAGTAAGAAATGTTGAAGACTTTCTCGAGTGACGAAGACTTGTTTTGCATTGTATATGACTAGCCTAACTAATTATAACTGCACGGTTTGCCGAGTGGTATAGGTCACCACTGTACGTGTCGTGTGGGTTCGATCCCCGCGTAGGATAACAATTTGTGCGATCAACAAAAGCTTATTCTGAGTCTGGGTGTCTTTGTGCATGTGAATTGAATGTCTGTGCATTATATTGTAAAACAGCTTATCTAAGTAAATTTTCTATAAAGATTACGTTGTTATAATTGTAAAGTTGTAGTGTCAGTTATAAGTAATGTTTTGTGAAGTTGTTAGTAATTTTCACTTATAGTGTTATTGTAAGATAGATTGAGGTAATGAAATAAAAAAAAATGAAAGACAACGTGCTGCTGGGGAGTTTGTTGCGCCGTTTCTTCTCCCGTAGCGAAAGCACAGGAAACGGTGATAGGTGGGCGATGAGGTGCTGTCTAAATAATTGTTAATATGACGTTCGAAATGTGCTATATTTTAGCCTAATTTGAATAAATGACCTTTGATTTTGATTTTAAAAAAGATAACATCAAAAAAATATATTACAAACATATTCAGTAAGAGAAATACCAGTGAGATATTAATCAGCGGAGCCTAAAAGGTAAAACGGAGTCACGATTGAACCAGGTCGTCTAAAATTAATTACTGGGATGTACTTATAGAGTTAAACATTGCCAGGTCGTTATACATTTATTTACCGCTCCGTGGAGCCGAAAACTCAATTAAGCGATTTTAATTAAAATTGTTAATTTGAACTGAAAATTACAGATCAGTCTTTCCGTTCAGACGGCAAACAAATTTATAAATAAATGTTCGCTACAAATTTGATGGGATGAGCTATCCGTTTTATGTTTTAAAAGGTATTTGAGTTGAAATATCTAAGTTAGAATATTCGCGTTTGGAATAACTTTCTTTTTCTGTGTCGATTTATTTGGTGAGGGGTTTTTGCCCAGCAACGAGAGAAATAAAAGGTAAATAAATATTTACCTGAAAAAAATGGACAGTGCTTCGTCGCTGACTGTCGCATTCGTTTTGTAACTTAGGAATATGCTAGCCTTCCTCGTCCCTTAGCATCCGACGGACTGAGGACTGGGGGAGTCTGACGTCCGTCATTGATGCCTGAAGTGAACGTGTAGTGGCTGTTCCTACACGCTTACCAGGAGGAGAGACCCGCCGATATCGCACGGTGGGTCAAGGCCTGCTGGAGGCGCGGTGAATGCGAAACCCCGTACCTCGGGCCATAGGAAGATGAGAACGCTCCAGTGGTTTTAGCCGGTAAAAGTCCGGCAAACTCCCTCGTCAACCCACTGACAAGGGACAGTCCATGAGGATTTTCACAGGTATACAAAAAGAAAAATGGTCCCATAACATAAAAATAATCCAAGTTACAAACTATGCGTTTGGATTTTGGCTAAATATGTTTAGAGACAAACAATAATATATTCTTATGTAAGAGACAAACCAAATGATGTTTGTTAAGGCTTGTTTAACCTAAAACATAAGTCCATATCAAGGGATCCGGTCATTAAGTTGCTAATGAGCTCACCAACGTAATTGTGAAGTCCAACCACAGACCTAATAAAATAAATAGATACCACAAAGCCAAAAGCGAGCCATAAAATAATCTCTTTATAGAAATATCCCGGTATAGTTTTAGTTTTAAGGCCTTTTTAGAGCAATTATAACACTTTTTTTTAGGTTAGGTCCCTCTCTATTTAATGTGATACTGCGACATTTAAAAAAGAAACGAATCCCACATTAAATAATCCTCGTGTCGAACCACAAACATTCAATTCACACGCACTTTCCCACCCAGACTTAGAACAAGCATCTGAGGGTCGCAAAAATACTTGTCCTACGCGGGGATCAAACCCACGACACATCGCGCTTGTAGTAATGGGCTTGGTGACCTATGCCACTCGGCTATCCGTGCAGACGTATTTGAAAGTAGGACTGTTGCCATTGAAAAAAAAGACACGTTGCTCCGTGTCTAACATCCATAAGAGCAATATTACAGCCATTTTAAAAGCCAAGTACAATTATTGGTCTATGGTCGAAGCCTAAATTAATCACGGACCATTGGAAGGAAACTTATTATCTGATGTTAAGTTTAAGAGGGAACTAAGTTTACGTCGTTATCCTCCGTAATGTAATTAAGCTTAACTTGTATAGAATATGCTTTGGGTTCAAGTTAAATAACTCCTTGTACTTCAAAGGGTTTTCCGGTATTGTGTTTGTTACTTACATTGTGTTGTATCTAAAGATTATTATCTATCAGTAATTTTGAGAAGATTCAGTAATCTTCAATTTCTATCATAACTGTATTGGTAATCGCCCGCAGCTTCGTCCACGTGAATGTCTATTATCGCACCAAAAACTATTATATGACCCTTTTTGAGGTTCATGCTGTCCTCATATCAAATTTTATTCAAATTGGTGGAACTGTTTAAGCGTGAACGAGTATCAAACACACATCCATCCATACTTCCAAACTACCAGAATTATAATATTAGATGAATGGTGGTTTTGAAACTTCCGCGGTTTTGCCTATGTACATATCAGTTATTACGGTAAAATATAGTCATTCGTAAAGGTTCAAGCTATCCTCGTATCAAATTTTGTCATAACTAATTGATCGCTTTAACCGTAAAAGCGTAACAGTCAGACAAACAAAGTTATTCTCAATACTCAGTTATTTATTGCATTTTATATGTAATAGAGATGGTAAAACATAAAAACAAATGAAGATCCATAATGGATCCTGTCGGGCACGCCAACATTTAAGGGAGAGAAAGAGAGCTCAAATAGGAATTTATTAAAATCAATATCGAGATAAATTATTATAGCTTTCAATGTGTGTAATTATACACATGAATTTGTTATTTATCGTGTTTTTGTACGTAACTTTCATACTTAATTATGGTGGATCTAATACACATTTAAAGTCAAGGTAATAAACAATATTAATGAGGATGTAATACAATAAAAGGCGATTGTAAAACAATAATTTTACACATTAAAGTACCAAGCTAGCAGAAAATAATAGGGTTTCGTTCCAGCGTTAGAAATTTTAATTAAGCTTCACGCAATCCACGAGGTATTTGTATAATATTTAGTGTTACTGTTAATTACTTAGTATTTAATTCCTACTTCATTGTTAAACTAGCATAATTGTTTTCTTTAAACAGGGCCAAACGCTTGTGTGCATATAATCTATACATATAATAAATCTGTAGAAAAATCATTTTTGTACATTGAAGAAATTGAAATAAAAATAGCCAGGGTGTGAAAAGATAACTAACAGAACCCATTTTCATCATTTTTTAAATTTTTGTCTGTTTGTCTGTTTATCTGTTTGTCTGTTTGTTTGTGCGCGCATCACGTAAAATCTACGAACTCAATGCAGACAATGTTTATACACAAGAATTATACGCAACTTGAGGTATAACTTAGTCTTTGTTTGATCGAAATCGGTTCACTGTACCAAAAGATATGATTAATTTAGTGAATTCAAGAAGTAAAATAATTACGTTACGCAATTCAGTGAAGTACTTGCAACGACATCTTAAGACAAAAAATAGAACTAATTTTGATTGTTAAATTGCAAATCCGATAGATGGCGTTAAGCAAATTTCGTCATTTTCTGAATCGCAGTGTTAAGATTTGACACCATTATATTATTGCTAAAGGTCGGGCTAACATAAATACTATATATTATTGTGTTATCCTATACGGGGGGTGATCAATCACAAATTTTCGTAACTTTTCTACTGTCACCATAGCTGTGTACGAGTCACCATAGCGACCAAAATACTGTTGCTATGGTTTTATGTTTTTACATTAATACGTATTAACATGTTATTTGGCTGACTACATAGCAATCAAAATAGCCGGGTTGGGGAATTACGAGCTTCGTATTTTTTCACTTCAAGTTCAAATTTCATTTCGACATACACTTTTTGAATTTATATTTCAATAATTTTTGAATACAAATTTTACTAAACAAACATTTACTTTCCTTCTATTGTTTTTGATAGTACAAAAGTATTGTATGAAGCACCTAGCTTTTCTAACATAAAATTGTTTTTCAAAATAATTTTACACGGTATCTACTTACTCTTTAAGCTACGACAGTCTCATCCCATTTAGATGTAGCTGTGGATATTTACTGAAATGACAGAAAACTAACTACCAAAACAAAAAAAATAGTTTGGACGGTAAATGATATACTTACTATATTACTAGCTGTTGACTGCAATTTTGTTGTGTGTTACGCGTGGTTTTGAAGGTTTGATAGTACTTATACACTACTACAATTGTGCACCAATTGCGGTGGTATAGGGTAGTTGCATTGGTAAAAGTGTGTTGTTAGACTGTTATTAAATTCATTAATCTCGCGTACGAGTATGCCCCGTTCACATTCTCCCGCAAATGTTTTGTTACGTGTGCGTAACATTACCTTTCTTCAGGCTCAGTTGGCTCAGCTCAAACTACCATAATTAGAAACTTGAAACATTGATAACCATATAACACTAAGAAGGGATTTTTGAAAATTTATCCGTCAAGGAGTAGAAAGAAAACGAAATAGAAGATCGGTGCCCGGAATAATCTGCTAGGCCCGCATACATCCACCAGATTGGGAGGGGCGTCGGATGTACGCCGCACCACAGTGCATAGCGCTCAACAAAACGTATCGAATAATATCTGGCTGTTTAAAACCAACCCTGCTCAATAAATTCTCCCTTTGGTTAGCATTGCTCTACCTGACGTTAGAAAAGAAGTCGCATGCGCGCTCGCAAAAGACGTCGAGGAATCAGATACACGACATCGGACATCCCCTATGTAATACCAAAGCTTACACCCGATTAGACTTAAGAGCCAAAAGAGCTTACTCCGATGTTCACTGGCTACAAACGAAACTCCAACTCTAACTCGGTGCAAGATCTGGGCAGATCAGCATCTACCACCTGCCACTTATGTCCGAAACGTCTGCCGCCTGGAATTCTTTGCAGTGGTCTGTTTGGAAAGCATTCAACCGTCTGAGAATCCAAGTAGGTCGCTGCAAACAAAATATGGCAATTTTGGGTATACAGATCTCTCTAACATCCAGTTAGAATGAGTCATTTCCGTACAGACGATGTCACACCACCTATAGTGACGAAAATGTCTGCACACTTGCAATTCAGAGGATCTTATATTCACCAAATACTACGTACAATTGACACGAAAAGAAAAAGAAGAAGGTTTTTCTAATTAAACATAAAAATAGAGAAGAAACGGCGTACCAAACTCCACAACATAATTCAATATTATTTTTAGTGTTTCTAGAGGGTATTAGTTTGCCGTAACCAAGGATAGTTGGTGTGCCGTCATCGAATTCTGCAAAGAAGTGATGACGCGCAACAAAAAACCGCAGAAAGAACACGGGAAGCCTCATCTGACCACTCGATCCGTGCCCAGCGAGCAACAAATAGAAGAAAGACCAAATTTATTCTTTTCAAACCACCATAAATAGCCTACGCAGGTAGGCTAGGGGAAGTCTACTGTACTGTATAAAGGCAAAGACGGCAAGCACGGTGCTTTCGCGCGCCTCTTAATGAGCGCTGGGGAAAACGGACTCTACGTCAATTAAGAAACTCCCGTTAAAAAGATCTCTCCCGTCAGGGTTCGCGGTAGTTTGCGAAAGTGTTCCCGTGGCTCCTGACAACAGGGAACGAAGATGCACTCAGGTGGTTTTAGCCAGTTAGAATCCGGCACACTTCTTCCCCATCGCCCGTTTTCAAGTCCTTCAATCCAAATTGTCAAATCAGTGTAAGATAGTGGCCACAGCAACAATATACTGCGACCTTTCATCATATGAATGTTGGACTAACCTTTAAAACTAGCAGTGTTAACAGTCAAGCAATATGTTTGTAAGACTAAAGGTTATGAGTAGAAAGTTAAGAAATAATTTTGAAACAGAACTGGATTAAGGAGCTTGCATTAAACTTTATTTAGCTTTACTTTTTGTACAGCCCTACACATCTTCAATTTACCTAATCTTCAATACCAAGCAGACAAAGTCACGGGCAACAGCTATTTCTATTTTAAATAATTTAGGTACTATAATCTCCTTTACATGTGCTTTCGAAATTTTTAGTAATAATAAGTAGTTTTAAAAATCTATTTTGAAGAGCTTACAGTTTATCTCAGTGAGTTTTGAATGTTAACCTATAGCTGTGACATAAAAAAAACTCTTAAAATATTAATAGGAACTTTGAAACTTAGGTAGTACATTTTTTACTTAATAATATTCTTAGTTCGTCATCTATTTTCACGCCAAGGTATATGTATATAGCCTACTCTTATCTAAATGACGCTGTTTTGTTTCGACAACCACGCGAACGAAGTCGCGGGCACAGCTAGTAAATAAATATTCCTTTATATTTCCACAACGCCATCTAGTCTTAAATTAAGTATACAAGAGTAACTTGTGTTACGAGAAGACTAAGAAATAACCAACAATTACCAGTTTATACTAAAGCAGAATTTAATATAACAGTTTCACATTTATATACAAAATTAAATAATAAACTTGCCATTGCACACCAAAGTTGCCTCACCTACAATATCCTTTGCAAAACTAATTTATCTAGATACTCCGGAGATTCAAAGTTTCTTACTAATTCTAAAGGAAATTAATAAACTTCAAACAATACTAAGTTAAAGCAAGGATAGAACAATGCCTGTACTATGAAACTTTGAAAGCAGGACTAAAGTGAAAAAGAAAAGAGATAGCACTCTACACTGCATGTATCGGCATCTCGCTTCTACATCAGTAAGTCTTGCTTCAAGAGCTAATAGCAGTAACTGTTTCTCATCGTTTGCATTTCGTGAAACTATTTCTTGTATGACTTCTGAACTGAGTTAAGAGGTAAAAGTTTGACATGCTTTGAAACTGTATAAATTGTATGCAATTCTGAAATTTCTCTGAGGTGTTCTATCTACATAACTGTCAGTGTTTACATACATTCATACATAAACGTCACGCCCCTTTCCCTTGGGGGTAGGCAGAGATCACATCTTTCCATTTGCTACGATCCTGGCATACCACTTTAGCTCACGTCCGTCGGTTTAAGCTACTCCTGACCTGACCCTGTCATTGTCAGTGTTTGAAACATCTAAAATCAATGATAGGAGCAAAATTTTTCCCGATTTATTTGTGAGCATCATAGGCAATATATTAAACCAAGGAGGAACCACATCTCAGGGTAGCTGGAATATATCGACTTCAGCTAGCTTATAGAAAACTTTCAAGGGTGTGCTAAGCCACGTCAGAGGCGTACGGGGCGACTCTATAACACTGACACCAAATTTATAAACCAACCATTCGATAAGAAGAAGTAAGCTTATATTAAAAAATGTCATGAAAATGTGAAAAAAATATCCTAGTTGCAGAATAAACTATCTCATTTCATTGCGAAATAATGCTACCCAATAAGTTACGGACGTGTCAGCTAGTAATTATAAGTCTTGTAGTAAAAAGATACAACATTCAGAATTATAAAAACAAAATAGACCTATTAAAAAACCGCAATACCCAGAAACAATACGTTTTATCAGAATCTAAATCCTTTTACAAACACCAAAGCAAACCCATCGAACAATTGTTCACAGAAAAGCAAACAAACAAAAACAATAAAATACTGGAATAAACAAATGAAACTAACATTGACCGAATTAAAAGTATCGATTCGATAAATAGGAATGTATATTATGAAGAAACTAACACAGTCATACAGTCATTTATAATTAAGAGGAAGAAATTGCCGGCTGTTGTCCCACCTGGTGGTTCCCATCGGCAAAGCGATCCTATTGGATGGAATTTAAAGCACACGTCACCGCAAAACCCTGATGTGACACTGAATTCTGAATCGATCACTTTGTTACGGGATATTGAGAGCGTTACACGTATTTTTTTGATTTCTCGAAAAATGAGAATTCAAGTTTTTAAGAAGTAATTTTCGTTGAAATTTTCGTTTTGGGATTTGGAAAGGAATTTTTGAAACTAATTCAAGGTATTTTTTTTTCTTGTTTTTATTGCACCATAAATTGCGTAGTAAAGTCAAGTACTTTTTTAATCGAAATTTATTTGAATGTCAAGTAAAAATTACTAAATCGGGTCTCTCAATTCAGAACCACCATCCAATCACCAATTCAATAAAATGTTTAATTACAAATATTTTGTTATAATCACACCCAAAATTAAGTCTCTGATAAAGTGTAATCAAATTAACCAATTTCTTTTAAATTAAAAACCTAGAAATTTTCCTAAGTCTCAAAAAACGAAATTCAAATTTTCTAAAAAACTTAACGACGCTTCAAAGTGGAAGAAAGTTCACGCCGAATTTAAAATATCTTTTTGTTCTAGATGATGGCCAAGGTGAAAGCCCAGGGCCTCGTGTCCGACCTGATGCCTAACATCAGGCTGATGCAGGCTGCAGGGCATTTCCTCTTCAACTATCACTCAGGTAAATTATATCAATACTACATAATACATCACCTTTTTTTTCGTGGAAAATCCTCAAATGTCCCCGCCCGCTGTGCCCACAGCGGAAGGGAGTATCAGACTTCTACTGACTAAAACCCACTATGTTCCTCCTGGAGCCCTTTGAGTGCCGGGCGAGCGGTAACTCTCACGTATATCCTGCAGCCGCAGACAACGACTCTTAAATTTCTTCTGCAATTTTATTGATTGCAATTTGAGATTAAAGCTCCACAAAATGAAGGTTGGATACTCTGTAGATGTAACAATATTATTTCTATCCTTAGAGAAATCTAGACTTTAGACAAAAACTCAGCAGAAAACGTAAAAAAGATACAAAAAACGAATATTTCGGCAATTGAGCCGTCAAATGTTTTCCTAACAGTATCATTCTCAAAATTTATTTCATTACGGCATCTGGTGTAAATATTATAAATATAAATAAAGATAATATGAAAGCATACTGCTCAGATCGTTTTACTTCTATCTGCGTCATAACAAGGTCATAAAAAGTTACTATCGTAGCAACATTTGAAGATAATGGCCGCTATGCCTTAGGGAGCTTCTGTTCAAATCTTCGATGATTTTGGACGCAGCTGTATTTTTATTATTATGGATTTCTTATAATGGAACTCCTTAATGCGTACTTTGTGTAAAATCTATCATTTAAGGGCACTTAAGTTCATTTTTATTCCTGTTTTCAATATTGAGCTAGATTTACTAATTTTATTCCTGTTTTGAGTTTTTAGCTCCTTTTACTTACAAATTTTATCAATTTCTTAAGATGGCAAAAACCACGATTAATTTATTCCAATGTGCTGTATTCCTGCTTATTTGGCTATTAAATGAGCAATCACTTAATCTACCTCATACAATCCAACTGCAGAGCAAAACCTTCAACAATACATCCACAATTCCCTATCCTATTCAAAACACCCCTAGAAATATCGTTACTAACACCAATCTCTCCCCAGACAACTCTGGCATGACCATGCTCCTCCGTAAGGTCTATGCCAGCGTGCATGCTGTCCTCATCGTCATCCACTTCGCATGCATGGGCGTCAACATGGCGCAGTATTCCGAGGAAGTCAACGAGTTGACGGCTAACACCATCACCGTTCTCTTCTTCGCTCACACTATTATCAAGCTGGTCTTCTTTGCGCTGAATTCTAAGAGCTTTTATAGGTAAGTGGTCTTTTTAGTCTGTCAAGCTTTGTGTATCCTTTCGCGCAGGAATAATATGAATTTCCCGATTCCTGATGACTTTCGGCTCCAATGATGCAAGATTTTGTTTTTAATGACTTGAGCCTATTTACGAACCTCTGAGAACGTAGAGCGGTATCGCAAAGAGTGATAGAGAAATGTGGAGACCACATCCAAAGGTGGGTGATTGCAGACCAGTTCATAACTATCGATTGAAGTCTATTGCGTAGCCATGAATACGAAGCGACCAACTTTACAAATTATGCGACATTGTACCCTATATCGTAGATATACGCAGTGTTAAATGCCCATCTATTAGATTGAAGACCTTAGAAAAGTCGCCGGAGAACGCAGGATACAGGCCACATCCAACCGGTCTAACTGGAAAACTTTGGGGGAGGCCTATGTCCAGCAGTGGACATCCTACGGCTGAGGTGATGATGGTGGTACCCTACATCAATATTTACCTATTAAACTAACAACATTAGACTCTACCGTCAAATTCTAAATAGTATAATTGCCACTACAAGAGTCCCACTTTAAAATTAGATACCAACCAACGTGGATAAAATTAAGTAACATAATACGAGACTACAAAATTAAATCTATTATAGTTACCCTGATATTAAATAACTAAATTGTACACAACTAAGTAAGGTCGAGCCGAAGAAAGCAGAAAAGCAATTTCATTTCTTATGATTTAATTTACGAACAATGTAATTAATTCTTTCTCGGAAAATAACTTGGAATTACTTTAAGTTAAGTATTTATTGGCTTACGAATTTATTTTCAGCTCTGTTGAAATGGTTCTCGTTTTAATAGGACACTGGGAATTTTTTCGTTGACCTAAAACTGTGTTATGTGTAACTTTGAAATTCTACGAAATTAGGTTCAACTGAAAAAAATGATAAAACGTTTTATTTTGAACTTTGAAAATAATTTTATACTTAAGCTGTCGTAAAACCTCATTTACAGACATTTTGATAAATAATACAAAAAAAAACCTTATTTTATGAATCAAAACTACATTAGGTTTTTTATAGATGAGGCAGCGCAAGTAATTGATACCCGACAAGCCACTTAGTATTTATCATGGATAATCAAAGAAATACATAAACTTTTGGATAATTATATCGTCAGGTATCATAAAGTTTTGTTGCCCAATAATATATACAAAGGTCCTTAGCTGGTTCTGCCATAGTAAACAAACAACCGGCCAAGCATGAATTGGACTCGCGCTCGAAGGGTTCCGTACTATACACAGCGAAAATTTGAAACATCTGTCTGTTACCGTTTTTTAAAATTGAGCAAAATTGTTTTTGGACGCCTTTAATATTTTTTTTTTAATTTTTAGTATTTGTTGTTGTAGCGGCTAGCGAAATAAATCATTTGTGAAATTTCAGCTTTCTATCTATTACGATTTATGAGATAGGACAGATAGACAGCGGAGGCTTAGTAATAGGGTTTCGTCTACACACACAACACTTACGTCACCACTCACCTCGTACAAAAAGTAGGCTCTTTATGCAAACGAATAGAGCTATTTAAACTAAAACACCGGCCTCTAACTCCACTATTAACTATAATAGGCTACAAAACTAATCTAAGTTATCGTAACTTAACAAACGTAAGTCATTACTAAGTTACTGAAGTTGGAGATAGTATTCAACTGTTTTCAACACTTCAACCTGACTTAGTTATTATTGGGTTACGTACTTACAAGTTGTAGGTCTATTAAAAAGAGTTTGTAGAATCATTATAACTATCGCAAATATAGGTTTAAGCAGTACCTATATGAAAATAAACATCCCAAGTCCTTCAAAGATCAAATTACATTTTAAATGTTTTGGTTTAAATATTTTAAATTAGCTGTTTTCTTCGTTTTTCTCAGCGTGGATGTTGCTTATAGCTGCAAAAAACATTAATCTCCTTTTACGCTTCTGATAGTAACCTATGTGTTAATCTATGAGTCAGCGAAGTAACCTATGTCTTCCTCCATACTAAACTACGTCCAAATTGGTTCAGCAGTTTCAGCGTGAAAGAGTAACAAACATCCATTCATGGATCGTCAAAAACGTCCGCATTTAGTAAGATAACTTTGTAACTATTTATTAATCTGTATTTCAAATAACTTCAAAGCATCAAAATCGTTAGCAACGAGAAAAAATGAAATAGGTACATTCTTAAACAGTAAATTTTAAATCGAGAAACTTTTTAATAAATAGTACTTAAAGCTCAAAGATTGAAAACGGAACGTTACTAGAGATTTGAAAAAAGAAACCTTTCACAATTCCTTTTGTAACGGACAGAATATTTTAAAACACGAATCCACCTGAACGTTTGAATTCTCTTTAAGAGATTGAAATGTTCCATTTTCAAAAGTCTTTGTTTAAAATTGACTGCGAATTTGTGACGTCGTAGTGTCGTGTTTTATTTGAATTTGACATTACTTTGGAAATGGAATAAAGTGACGATTGTTTATGATTTTGTATTGGTGGAAGATAAGTTTGTTTTTGTTTCTGATACTTGAAAGCAGTAAGAAAAATATGATCTTTCTAATATTATAAACGCAAAAGTTTGTCAGTGGGGATGGATGGATTGAAGTTGGTTACTCTTTCACGCCTAAAAGGCTGGATCAATATTGATGAAATTTAGTAAGTATGGAGTTACCTGACATCCTGGATTAATACATAGACTTTTTAACCGACTGGTGGGTAGGAGGGTAACTTTTTGCAGCTATAACGATAAAGTCGGACAGCTTAATACAGCTCAGAAACAATTGTTTACAGGGTAACACTAACAGAAATTTATGAAAATACAATAATTGTGAATTTAAGTCAGAAAAAATAATGTCATCAAACATTGAAAAAAAAAGCAGTGATTCTTTTAAATATACATATTTAGCACAAATGCCAAGACACTGGCGGTCAGGGATTGCGAGAGGTCGGGGTCAAACCTCAATCCTTGACATTGGAGCCTTGAGGTCAAATAGTACTCAAATTATATCCTCTCATAACAATTTGACGAAGGTACTCGTCGATTCTGACGACCCTCGTTTGCCACTTGCAGACCTCAAGGATCTTTAAGTTAAAATATTATTGTTTAGACTTTTTTTATAATAATATAGAAAAGTTGATTTCCGATTATGAAGACTTCGCTAGCTCATGATTACTACGCTACTCAGGTCAGGTCCGAAACTAACAGGCTATCCGGATAAATCCGAGTGAGTAAATCGTAAAAATACATATATTATAATTGTACAGACCATCAACTTTATTTTTATTTCTAGTATTTTTATAGAGACATCGATTTTGTTTTAGTAGCCAAGGCAGATTGTGATTAATTTATTTAAATACGTTAGGACGTATTACTTAAGACGGTATTTTTGTATTACTGAATTTATAGTGGAAGAGAGACACGCTCTACACCGCTTATAGCGGCGACTCTTTTCAATAACTGCAGTAACATTACTTTAAGAGAAAGGCCGCCTGACCTCCAACAATAAAGCTTCGGTTATATCACATTATTTCAAATTTCACACTAAATTAGGCAGCTGCGCATTCCCCCACGAAACCAAAAGACGGTAATTATCGATGAATAACAATTAATTCTGAGTACAATTATCCAGTTACGAATTAATGAGGTCAAACGTAATGATACGTAAGTAATTCTGGCTATTAGAATATACTACGTAATAAACTAAGTTTGTCGATTTTGTATTTTGACTTTAGTGATACTTTTTTTTTCTCTACACCTTTTTGGATTTTTTCTGCACATTGCAATTTAGATACACTAGATACTTATCATAGATAGCAGCCTATGAACTGGTATATCATACATTGATGACACAAGAGTCATGATGACGCATGAGTCACAATATATTAGTTTGGTTTCAGAAGTGATTTTTTAGGCCAACTGGATATAAAAACTTTCTGACCCTGATTTTTGACATTACACCTCGTTAACACTTATAACTTCAATCAACCTCTTACTTATATTCCTTTCTTCTTACTATAACCCATCTACCCTTCAACCTATCTCCCAGGACCCTAGCAGTATGGAACCAGTCGAACAGTCACCCTCTGTTCACGGAGTCGGATGCCCGCTACCACCAGATCGCCCTCACCAAGATGAGGAGACTGCTCTACTTCATCTGCGGAATGACTGCTCTGTCTGTTGTCAGTAAGTACTATTTTATGATACTCGATGTATTTCTCATATTTAAGTGCCAGACACTTTTCTGTGTAGCAACTTCGGAACTTCCACTAACAAAGTATCTACACTGAAAAATAACTTAAGAGCATACTTATGTTAAGAGAGGAAATTAGTCTGGATCGCTAACTTGAAAACTGAAATATTGGGCCATTGAAAAAGGTTCACATTTATGCAGACTCAAAATTTATGGATTCCAGTTAAGTCCAGTGATTTAAGTTCTACACTGACGCAGCTAGGACAAAACAACTGCTAACTGCGCTACGCTGTGTGACTCACTTAAAAATCTTCGTAGAGCGAAAAGTCAACGACTACTGTACATATTTT
Organism: Chrysodeixis includens; assembly: GCA_941860345.1. Taxonomy (NCBI): domain Eukaryota; kingdom Metazoa; phylum Arthropoda; class Insecta; order Lepidoptera; family Noctuidae; genus Chrysodeixis; species Chrysodeixis includens. The sequence goes on along the minus strand of OW796109.1, from coordinate 10,900,668 downwards.
TTAAACGCGGTCCAAGTCTTTTAATAATAATAGTTCCATCATTCTCCTGCCCTTATCCCAAATATTAGTCGGCGCAGCACGTCTTCTTCTACCACATGTTCTTATCTGACGTCATCTCGCAAGTCACACTCTTTGCAGCCATATCTTAATAACAATAGTATCCCTTCAATAAACACCTCAAATATATCCTTAACTAACACTGCAAGGTTACACTCACCGGTTATACTGAGCACAATGGCGTCGCTGTCACATTACCTAGACTTAAGCCATTAGAAACTGACCACACATAAGGTCGGGGGCACACTGGCGCTACATAGCTCTACATTCAGCTTAATTTACTGCCCATTACGGGTCTTATAGCTGGATCTAAGGACTTACAGCGGAATAGCACGAAAGTTATCGCTTTTGGTAATGTTACTTGGCTTTTATTAACAAAAGGAGAAAGGGGTAAATAATAGTATTTGTTGTGAACCCAGCGGAGAACAAAAGAGGGGTATTTCAAGTATTTTACTAAGCTTACTTTTTCTTACGTTCAGATCGGTGGATTCGTGATGAAGATTTGTACGGGCGTAAGCCAAATTTTAGAAGCACGTGCGAACAATGCACTTTTAATTGAACTGCCGTGAACATTCATGCACGATTCGTGTAAATTTTGGCGTGTTTTTATGCTCGTAGAAAACGCGAGTCGTGAGTGTTGTGACTTACTCACTTCCAGTTGGAACGAACAGTCCAAAATATGAACAAGCTTATGAATTTAGTTTTATAAAGCGTGTTAGCCAAAATTACCGTTAATTAAAATCTAAATTTATTTTTTCAAATTAGCCTACGTTGTAGTACTTTTTGAACGTCAACATGATGAGTGAATTGACAGCACCCTATCGCCTACGCTTCACCGTTCAAGCGCTATCTGAAACCTTTTTTATACCATTAGCTTATATAAAATCTATGACAGAGAGTGTGACTTGAGAGATGACGTCAGATAGCAACGTGTGGAAAAAGAAAACAAATAATAATTAGGAGAAGGGTAGGGGAATGACGATATAAAATCTTTAACGCTACAATTACGCTACAACAGTCCAATAACATCTTGTTAGTTCATAGTTACATCCGCATGGCCTGACTCCAGTCAAGCCATGCGTTTAAAGGATCACTGAAGCATTCACTATGCCCGTTATAATACTAAGAACCAGGTGACCTGGTTTCCTAGTTATAGAATAGAATAAACGTTATTATAACTAGCATTGTAGAGAGTAAATACATAAAAATATAATAGTAATTCTGTTAGCTCTAATTGCATGTAAAAATATTATTTTTGAAACGACGGTTGTACAATTCGAGGCTAATGTTATTAGTCCGCTACAGAATTAGGTTTTTATAGGCAGGTAGACATTCGCCACGGAAATGAAGCCAAAAAAAACATTATTTGTTGTTTATGTATAGAAATTCTCTTATACTCGTAACATGTAACCGAACGTGAGTGCAGTCATGTTATATTATTTGGCTATCTCCGAGTGCTATTATACGAGTAGGTCACCACGCCAATTACCACTGCGCGCGACGTGTCGCGGGTTAGATCCCTGCGTAGGACAAGAATTTGTGCGATCCACAAATGCTTGTTCTGATTTTGGGGGTCTTTGGGCATGTGAATTGAATATCTGTGAATACCCCGCGAAACAAGGATTAAATTCCTTACTTCGGAAATCGTTTTGCCACAAAAATTAGATACTAATTTTACCATAACCTATAGCAATCTAACAAGACAATAACTCTACCTGTCCTAATATCTACTTACTTTTTTAGCTAATGTTTCTCAGGAGAATTTCATATGTTCCCCTAGAGAAATGTACCTTTATGTCTTCTCCTTAAAAATGTATAACCTTTTCTTTGTTTTGGCAACTTAATGATCGTTCAGCGTAGCGCGCACATACGGGAAATGGTTTGCATGATTAAAATATAAAGATGAAGAATGGGTTTGATAACGAAATATGTATTTCGAACCTAAAATTAGTTTTTTTTGGCTTGTCTGTAAATAGGACGAATTGTTTTTGTGGCTCTGACTTTATAAAGGGAGATAAAAATGCACGATTCCTGCATATCCTAGCTCTAAGTTATGTGGATGTTGGGTTGGCTTTTAGCCTTACAGAAATTGGATTAATATCGTTTTTATAAGAAACGATACCTTACACCTTGAGAAACAATAACTGCTCTAAACGAAAATTTACAAATGGCTTCTGATTTCTTATCAAAACCTTTAAAACCGCAAAATTTTGGATACGATATTTCTTCTTTTATTCAATCAATAAAATATACGATGATTCCAAAACAAAGATACTGAATCGCATGGAAGTGTGTAATAACGTCACTTGTCAATAAAAAGTGCATTGAGACGTGACGTCACACGAGATTTCAACTTAATTTATAGTCTCGATTTTTATTTAAGCGACAAAAAAAAAACGTGTCTAATACTTTTTGAAAATCTATCTGACGGACTTATTAGTTTTTTTTATATTCACGTCGATAAAACACCTAATTTGAATCCTAATCACATGAATTCCTATCACATATACTGTATTCTATAACGAATTCAAAAAAATAAAATAACCAAGTCCAAATTCTTTGGCAGTATGTAACGTCCTTTGTCCCCCACAGGTTGGGTAACACTAACCTTCTTCGGGGAGTCAGTCCGTCTGATCACCAGTAAGGAGACCAACGAGACGCTGACGGAGCCAGCTCCCAGGCTGCCTCTGAAGGCCTGGTACCCGTTCAATGCTATGGGCGGAAGTATGTACATCGTGGCTTTTGTTTTCCAGGTAAGTTACTTCATATTACTTGTAATGTAACATTTATGTACCGGAATGAGAGTACGAGAGACATGAATGCGAGAACTGGTATGGGAGGGGATTGGTTAAGAACGTCTTCAATTATGTTGAAGGACATCTAATGACCATTAATTTGTTTAGTTTTTTCAGACAATTTTTAACGTTCAAAATTGAACACAGGTTTTTTTTCAAACGTTTTTTGTAAATTAATTCGGAATTCTTTTGTATCAATTTGAGCTGAACAAAATTAAAATAAACTTTCGTATTCCTTTTTTTCTGTCCTGCTTTCCAATTTGATTTAACTTGCAACATATTAAAATGATGCTTAAAACCTTATTTTAACCTAAACTATTGCTAAAAGTATACAAAAGGATGGTTAAACCCACATTAAATAATCAATAAGAAAGTTGCGGAAAATAATAACTTAAATACTTTATAATATTGACGCAGGGGCTCCGTATTAAGTCGTAAACAAGCGTTTACGTGTTATCTGAACCAGCCATACAGGCCACACTCAATATACTTGGCATTAAAAGGAAAATAAAACCCCTAACGTATTGACAAAACTGAAAATATTGCACTCACAATTATATCGATATTTCTCACTATGGCGTTTTATTAAAACATTTATGTCATATAAACTGAGCCTCGTGCTCTTATACGCAACTCCGTCGAAATCGGATTTTGTTAGAGTTACAATGAATTTTCTTGTAGACAGCAAACGGGATTCATATTTTGTGATTTAATTCCATACTTCTTTTCTCCCGACGTTTCGGCCGAATTGCACTGGCCGTGGTCATGGGTGAACAGAATTTTTCTTTGCTGTAACGTTACACATTTTCAGCTACATCCTAAGCCTATATTCTATTATCCTAAGCTTCCTGTTCTTTGTCTTCCTATAGAAACATATTAATTTAAAAGACATTTTTTTCCCTAGCCTATAATAGTGTCCCACTGCTAGGCAAAGGCTTCCCCCAAATCCTTCATCGAAGTCTAAATTACCTTAGCAATTTTTTTTTAAGATTACAGTCATGGTGTAACCAAATATTACGAACCTCGATTAAGTGACCTCGTTTGATAGATTAACACCACCACCATCTCCTACATCCTCTTTCAACAAGTTTTTATTTAGTTTCACCTGTCCTAATATTTGTCGTTCGTTCGTTCGGTCTGTGATCAAATTTTGGAAGTTCAATTTCACCTACTTTAAAAAAAATAAATAAATAGACATTTATTGCTACTTAAAAAAAGACAAGGTTACATTATTTTAAATCACGAAAAAAATATTACGACTACGATGACAATAACAGTAACAAGACTTACTACTAATTAAATTAAAACTTGTAGCAAAAGGAGGTGGCTCAGCTTATGCTGTAGCGGTGCCCTATTGAGCTAAAATTTGGCATGTATCTTTGTTTCAACCAGGTGTACTGGCTGGTATTCTCGATGGCCATCGCAAACCTGATGGACGTGATGTTCTGTTCCTGGCTGATCTTCGCGTGTGAGCAGTTGCAGCATTTGAAGGCGATCATGAAACCCCTCATGGAGTTGAGCGCGTCCCTGGACACCTACAGACCTAATACTGCTGAGCTCTTCCGGGCTTCTTCCACAGGTAAACTTGGGTTAAGTATTGATAATAGAGCTGGGCTTAACCAGGTGCAGTTGTTGATGAGCTCTTTCCATATGAGGAGTAGGGGCTACAACACACTTTGAGAATTAGTAGGTAGAGTTGATGCATTAAGAAATGCACCTTTATTGCCATGCACCGATACCAAAAATGCTTGTGACGTAGAATGTCGGTTCTGGTTTAGACAGTGAGAGTTTGATACTAGCTGCTTCCTCCTGGAAGCGGGTGTCCATGAGGATGTCCCAGCTTAAAAAAATATACTAATTTACTTTATTTATTAAACTGTACCTACCAATTATCAATGCATAATTTATCTTTACCCCAACTTTGTGTTCTACAGTTTTTAAATACAAGATGCAAAATACAATTTTAGATCGCAAGTTTCTAACAAAATTTACGTCGATGCAGTTCACAATACAAAAATAACAATTCTTAAAAAATAGATCCTTTAAAAGTACGGGTTCTTTTAATAAAGGGTAACAGACCCTCAGATTTAAATCCCAATAACTAATCCCCGTTCCCTGTCAAATCAATTTATCAATACTTCGTCATTAATCTTCCTACCTTACTTCAAGTAGCTAAAAAACGAAAATCCTTCCCACTTTTTTCTTCAGATAGTTAAAAAACATTGAAAATTATTACAAATATTTATTTAAATATGCATTTATTGTCCCAAGATATTTATACTTATTTAGTTATATCACTTCATCCTATAGAAAAATCGGAAAAGATCCCGGAAGCAGTTGACATGGACATCCGCGGCATCTACTCCACGCAGCAGGACTTCGGCATGACGTTACGCGGAGCTGGTGGTAGGCTCCAGAACTTCACCTCGCAGAACAACCCCAACCCCAATGGCTTGACCCCGAAGCAGGAGATGCTGGCGAGGTCTGCCATCAAGTACTGGGTTGAACGGCATAAGCATGTTGTCAGGTATGGCTTTTACTTTCTCTTCTTCACTTTTTTTCTATTATTCCTTTTTTAGACTCGGTATGGAAGAGACTGGCCTGTTGGTCTAGTGGCTAGTGGCCTTACTGCTAAGCCGGAGGTCGTTGGTTCGATTCCCACCCAGGACAAATGATTGCGTGATGAGCACGATTTGTTCTGTGTCTGGGTGTAATTTATCTATAATATGTTTGTATTTAGAAATATATACGTCTATTGTAGTTATGTAGTACTCATAATACATGCTCTGCTTAGTTTGAGACTAGATGGCGTTGTGTGAAAGTCGTATCATATCATCATAGGTAATAATATCAGTTACAATTGCAATAGTGAGAATTAAATTATCCTTCTTTCCTTTTTAACGTCTCCTAGTATTAAGAAATAGCAATAGTTCTTCGACTTAAGAATTAATGATGTGTATTATATCGACCGTGACTTAGCAGTGCTGCGTGCAAGGACAATGTCAGCGCATTACTTGTGTGAAAAGAAACACTTGTCTTGGTAGCGTTAATCGATAACCACCTCGGTGGAGTTTACAGCACCTGCAATTATTATAAACTAGCTTACTTAAAATATTAATCTATTTATCAACTTTCTATGAAGAATACACAAGATACACTATTAGACAAAAGGGAATGGTACACATTTGGGTGGTGCTACGTCAATTAAAGGAGAACACAGCATTCACAAGTAGACTTTTTAAACTTTTTAACGGTTTTAACCTCCTTTTACGCAGTCAGTTAAAAACTAGCTGATGTGTTAATGTTAATGACGTGTTTGTCTTTCACCGTACATCAGAAATGTCATATAAAAAATAAGAAAGTACAAATAACGTTGACAAAGTCACATTAGTCCCTGCGCTAGAGATCGAACCTGCATCTCGTGCATACAAATCCACACATAGAACCGCAAGGCCACTCCAACACAAATAGTACCTACTTGTAATACAAATAATTCAAGACTATAAAACAAACCTAATGTTTCTGAAACGGAAATTAAAACACTAACTCCCGAGTATTTATAGAGCTATCGGTACTAGCATCCGCAAGTCAAATGCTTCGAGTGTTTTCTATCGGCGCACTTGGGTGGGCGCCAAACTGGTCGCTTCAATCCGTTTTGCTAGTATTACTTTTAGTACTGGATATTATAGGTTATTTAAGTGTTGTATTTGATTTGAAAACGAAAGTAAATTCGTAGGCGTATTCCTTTATTAGGATACTAGGTTCCTTTAACTTTTAATCGTGGTGATTTATGAGACTACCAATGCACAGTGTGTTATGGGAGCCGATTTGCGGTCATGATCATTTTCAATGCTCAATAGATAGATATTCATGGAAAAAAGCATTTAAAAAAATCCCCGTGACTTTATCTGTAGTAGTTTTTGAGAAATAAAAAAAATCGAGAAAAGTCCATAGAAACCAAAAAAACTGTTTATATCCATTCTGTCTATTATTTTAGTATAAACTGATTAATGGTTTGATAGATTATGCCTAAAGGAACAAATTAACGTATTAATAACTGATTAATCAAGCTCTCACAAGCAGTTTTTTTTTTATTTTATACGTTGCCATAATTATTTTTTTCGGACGAAACTTAGCATGGTCGCATTTTCTTTCAGTGTATTTATATTTTATACATATATATGTATATTTATAAAAAAAATCAGACACTACAATGGCGTTGTACCAGAGATATCGATTTTTTAAGATTTTCTTAGGGTTGTCAACAAAGTAAGTGATCTATACACATAATAAAACTGTAGAAGTTTATATTTTGCACATTGAAAATATCAACAAAATAAATAGCAGACGTTGTTACTAGATCGATACCAAACCCAAAAATAGGATTAAAAAAAAATTGTCTGTCTGAATGTCAGTTTTTTTAAGCAAAAACTACCAGTTCGATTACGATGAAACTCGGCATAATTATTCCTTAAGATCCTGGGCACCACACTGGGTACTTTGTATCTCGGAAAAGTATATACAATAAAAACAAACTTAATTTTGTGGATCGATCCCTAGTCACGATTACCAACCGCAAATAATAAGGTTGTCGTCAGTTGCTTAACCCGCAGTGGAGTTCTAACATTTTATTTCTGGTTTAATTATAACTGGTTCTACATGTCAGTCACCTTGCACAACATACTAATACATGGTGCAAACATAATAGATTCAATTTCGTTGCCAATTGGTATGCTGTCAGAACAAGCTAGTGAGTCAAGGAACAAATTTTGGCGTTATGACCGTGAGCACCACACACGTAAGTTAAACCGCAAAACTACACTACTTGACTTGTTTCATTGAGCGTTAGAGTCCTCAGATCTGTTAATATCGACCATGTCCCTTGCAATAAGAAAAAATAAAATGAAACATTTGACTCTCCCTGTAAAAGTTATTTCTCTGTTAAAACCATCCACGGAAAATGTAACATTTTATGATCAGTTACCTCTAAGTTCCATAGATAGTGATAACAGAGAAATGGCTACAGATGATGAACCCCTGACACTGCTATCAGAAGAAACTATAACTTTTTCTGATGATGACAGCATGGAATAATTGCTTTTTCTAGCTTATACAGTCCCACTGCTGGGTAAAGGCCTCCCACAACTTCTTCCATGTACTCTTTTCCTTGCGCCTCAAATCAATAATACCATGGAATAATACTTTTGGATTTTATGTTATGATTTTTAATACGAAAATTGACAACCCTACTTCCATAGAAATTCCTAAAATACATAGAAACGCTTAATCTCTTTTGCAACGCGATTTTAGTTTGTGAAATTTTAGAATATGATTAGTAATATTAGTGAGTATATTATGTGAAAAACATAAAATGCTACATCGCTATAGTTTAATTAAAAAAAATAAAAAAGTGAAATTCAGAAAAAAAGTAATTACTCTTAAATAATTAAAGCTAGAACCCTCTTATTTAATATGTAAATGTATATAATCATGCAACATCATTTTCAATTCTAAAAAGAACCATAAGTTTTATATTTTTGGAGTAATCTTGAAACTAAGATTTTCTAAAGGTCATTGCCCTCTCACTAAAAAAATCATATCTATTTAACTAAGCAAAAAAATGCTGTCAGTATTTCTGGCAAGGCTGTATCATGACTAGATCTTTCTAATAGACACTTAAATGAGACATGGCCGCAAATCGGCTCCCATAACACACTGTGCAATGGAATTTGAAATTGCATTTGACAGTTTGTTTCTTGTGAATAAATAACAAGTAATAGTCAAGGTAACAAACAGAGAAATAATAATGATTAATTTGGCTATTATAATTGTTGGTTTATGAATTGTGTCTTACTTTAAAGTAATGTAATACTACTTGTGATAATTCTATTTTTTTTTGCATATTTTGAATTAATTCGTTACTCTTTTACAACTTAACTACCGAAATTGACAAACTTAGTGTTATGTGTTAGTTTTCTAGTGCGCAACTAAAACCTCGTTGAAAATCTAGTAGTTCTATAAATCATCTTGTACAATATAAAACAGTTTTCTTGTTTACAAGCTACAAAAGAGCACATATATATAAGTCTATCGTAACGAGCTTCTTGCGTGGCAACAGAACGGCATTGCTTCCAAGCTGAACCTATTAACGAAACAATTGTTCGTTATAATTACTTCGTACTTGCACAAAGGATGCTGGTGTATTTCACTGTAGATGTTTTCTGATAGGGCTAATGTTTTATCTTAGATTTTTGACGAGCGTCTTTGCTAACTTAATTGTTGGAAACTGTACTTCATAACAATATTTACTTAAGTTAAAATGCACATAAGGAGCTTATTCCCAAAATTAAAATGTATTTCATTTTTGTCTTGATTTAGACTTTTTGAAAAAATGACATAATTGCGCAATCCTTTTTTTTTAACCTGTTCTGCCTTCTGAAAGAACAAAAATGCATAATGTATCGATTATTATGAATTATTATTTTTTCAATATATCTCACACACAAAGTGTGGGTAGTAAAATACACTGGTATTTGCGAGATGACGTCAAATAGGAACGTGTGAAAGAAGAAGACATGCTGCGCCGCCCCCAAATAATAATAGAGATAAGGGCAGGGTGATGATGATATTTTACAACATATACTGATGATACTTAATGTTCCATAACTCAATTATAATACATCAAACAACTAGAAATTTCACTTATTTAAGAGCTGTATGCCTTGTTACAACCGAACTTCACTCATTCTACAAAGCACTGAAATATCTGACATAAACCAAACTAAGGCTAAAATGATCTTTACGAAGAATCTTATTATGATTCATGTAAAATAGTTGTTATTTACTTTCACTAGAATTTTGATTTACTGGAATTAACTTTGAGGGGATAAAGGAACAAATACTTAGACATTTATGATTAAGAAAAGTGTCATTTGCAAAATTTTATTGAATCACCTGAAAAAAGAGACATTACTCAATCATTCACATTAATTATGCTTAAGTTTGAAGTAAATGTTTTTGAGATTATATAAATATTAGAATATCGAACGTTTGTAAGTATGAATGGATGTATAGATAGATAGAAGTTGGTTATTCTTTCTCGCTCAATCGGTAATTTTTATTTTTTTTACTATTTAACCGACCGCATCATAGGAGAGCTATATTTTTGCAACTATAACCGATATTCACGCTACAAAGTCGAGCAACATCAAGCCGAATCATAATATGAATCTCCAATAACACCATAATAGGCCCCTACAGCTCATCGTTCCAAACTAATTGACCCCCAGCGGCCTCAGAAGCATTAACTATCCTCCATAGACTAATAATCTGTGGTTTACAGTCGTCCTAGTTTTCAACTTTATCAAACTTGCTTCGAATTCGAAACTTAGGATTTTCGCTACGAATCTAAACTTCGAAATATGATATGGAATTATGTTTTTGCTTTGATTTGTGGCTATTTAAGTTTATGCTGTTTTGGGAGTATTTAGATTTAAGAATAGTTTTTGTATTAAGCCCTTAGACGTTCTAGCGGTTAATCAGGGGTACAGATCAGTAAAGTTATTGTATTATTATCAATTTCGTATTTGTAAACCTACTTTAGATTTTTCTTTTTCTCTTAGTTTTTAATTAACATCAAATTCTTAACAGATTATGAAATTAATATTAGTATAACAAGTTGTAACATTGTGTACCAACAAATTCTACCTTCACACAAACGCCTCGGCTTAGTGGTTACAAGTAACCTATCGAATACAAGATTTCAGATGTTTTTACAATCTCGGCTGACAAGAAATACAACTACCCCTTCCAACCTCCATACGTAGGGATAAGAACACATAGTTTTCCGGAAATACAAATTTAATTATTATCTACTTTTTGTTTAGATTGGTGGCATCCATCGGTGACACATACGGTACGGCTCTGCTGTTCCACATGCTGGTGTCAACCATCACGCTCACACTGCTGGCCTACCAAGCGACTAAGGTAACAAGCTACAAAATTTTTAAAATCTTCAATTTCGGATAAAATGGATCAGACTCTACATTTTGTTTGTCTGATTCGACAGAAAAACTATGTGTATAGATTTGTTGGACATTATGTTGTACATTATACAACTTAGGTGCTATGTACCTTGTGAACAATAAATAAGTAATAATAATTTGTAAAGATATAAAAGTTGACTGAAGTATAGATATAACACGATCATATTAGCAAGAGTACCGAAAACTTTTTTGTTTTCGGTATTACTTACTTTACTTTAAATGTGTGCTTCTGTTACTGACAAGTAAAATGTGGAGTCATCTTTAAGTATCGTTTAAAGAGCATATAGAAATTAAAGAGCATATAAATAGCGTTTTTAATCAGTCTTCATTATTTAAAAGGCACATTTTTTTAGTTATAATTATCCGATTCACATATTTCTTTCACATAGTTACAAGCTCCATTTAACCTAACAATCTTCCATTATTTACTAATGATCATTAAAATAATTATGCTCCTATTATTAGAGAATTTCAGAAAATATTCTAACAAAGGAATAAAAACAATGGGATTCCCGACAGCGTACATCATTAGTTATAACCCCGGGATGTTCTGTACTAGTCCGGTAGGGTTATTACGTATACAGCAAATACAAAGCAATAGCAAAATTTGCACAATTAAAAAAAAACAAGTAACAAATCATAGTATGTATATCTCAATATTGTCACACTAAGTAAACAAATGAGAGAAGAAATTTTGAAATTTTTGCTAATGCTTTTCTTTTGCTTGTTATGTAATACAACTAGTGGCCATTAACTAATGGGTGTTCTGTACCTACTAGTCCGGTAAAGTTATTACGTATCCAGCAAATGCAAAGCAATAGCATAATTTGCACAATTATCAAAAAACAAGTAACAAATCGTAGTATGTACATCCTAATATCGTAGTCGTATCGTAGTTACAAAAAAAAACATTAGAGGAGAAATTGTGCAATTTTTGCTATCGCTTTTCTATAGCTTGTTATGTAATACAACTAGCGGTCATTAACTAATCATAAATCAACGTTTAGAAGGTTTAGTAAACTCTTTTGTTCCTTTGTTATAACTGAATCTTCACTTTGTACTCAATTTATTAATTACTTTTTTGTATGAAATTTTGGAAAATCTGAATGGATTCCATCTAGTGTTTCTCAGTGGAATATTTTTAAAAAAAGCTTAGAATATTCACCAACCTGTATAATAAAAAAAAACTGTGCTTATTTGATAAAATAAGCAACTTAAACGCATGGACGTCATATCAATTTTATTATCACATTTCTTAACTAGCTACCCTGAGAAGAAACGTTGAAACAAACTCAATGTCTGTGACAACGCAGGATTGAACTTTTCATTGCGGAAGTTGTTAAAAATCTTATATATAAAATTTTAGTTACCGAACTCTGCCGATATGGCTGGACCGACCCTCTTGAAATTTTGTATATGCTACTGAATGCATATACCAAATTTCTAAGAATCGGCTACTATCTGTTTTTCATCGATATTTTTTTTAGCAAACAAAGTAGCGGGCAACAGCTAGTTATATGCATAGCTAGTTATATGATAGTAGTATGCATATATAATTATTATAACGGGTTGTTAAAATATAAGTGTTTAATTATAAAACATTTTTCCAGATCAATGGCATCAACGTGTACGCTTTCAGTACTATTGGCTACCTCAGCTACACGCTCGGACAAGTATTCCACTTCTGTATCTTTGGGAACCGGCTCATTGAAGAGGTAAATGGTGCAAAATAATTATTTTGCCGTACATTTGTTTGGTGAATTTCCTTGAAGTCTTGTTTTGGGAGAAAGCAATTTTAGTGTTTTGTCTTTGACTCGGACTGTTGCTGTTGTAGAAACGTGTTCACAGCTACGAGCTAAGTTCTGATTGTTCGCTAACAGAGTGGCAACAATCTTGCTTCAATAGTGTACATAATAGGGTATTTGACCAAAGAAATATAATTAGTCCGATAGATAGATTTCCAAAACAAAATTGAATACGTATTTTTACTTTTATCAAATCAATAAAAAAGTACGAATATATACGTATCAAAGATGGTAGAAGTAAAATGGGATAAGGGTTGATGATGATTTAGCATTAAATCAAACTACCCTAATTTCTTCTTCTACCTCTCAGAGTTCATCAGTGATGGAGGCAGCCTACTCCTGCCAGTGGTACGACGGCTCCGAGGAAGCGAAGACCTTCGTGCAGATCGTGTGCCAGCAGTGCCAGAAGGCCATGAGCATCTCCGGAGCCAAGTTCTTCACGGTGTCACTTGATTTGTTCGCTTCTGTAAGTTACTATGTTACTTTATAGGGTTCCGTATCCAAAGGGTAAAATGGAACCCTATTACTAAGACTCCTCTGTCTGTCTCCAGGCTGTATTTAAAAAATCGTGGTAGCTAGAAAGCTGAAATTCTTACAAATGACGTATTTCCGTTGCCGCTATAACAACAAACACTAAAAAAAAATGAGGGGGTCCTCATACAGTGAACGTGTTTTTTTTTGCTCAATATTTAAAACGGTAACAGGTAGATTCTAGTCTATAATATGTATGCATTTAGAAATATATAAGAACGTTTGTCAGCTGCCTAGTACTCGTAACATATTAAGTTACTCTCGTATACTTCATTTGAGACTAGGTGGCGTTGTGGGAATGTAATATATTTTGTGTTTTATGTGAGCAATCATGATCGTCCCACAGTTGGCCGAAGCTCTTTTCAGTATTCACGGTCATAGATTAAAGTTTTCATAATAAAAAAAAGGCTCATATTCATCTCACCATATCTTGACGCTAGGATATGTATAAATTTTAGTTTTTCTTCTTTTTATTCTATGCAATTTTATCAGTATTTAAACTTGAAATGTATTATTTTTCAGGTACTGGGTGCCGTTGTGACTTACTTCATGGTGTTGGTGCAACTGAAATAAAATCTGCAAAAGAAGTATTTTTGTTATCACTTGAGGATATTGGGGATAAGTTAGATAATAATATTCGTTTGAAACGGAAAGGTTTAGCGATAATTCTTTTTTTGTATTAATTTTCTTCATTCTTCAAATATTTGTAACATGAGTTAATACATAGGATGTTATAAAAGGTAAAAAAACATACCCTGTTAGGGCGCAGCATTTTCTTAAGCAATCTCGTGTTTTTTAAATTATTACTGATTTAAACCACTTTGAATATTTATATGAAATTTACAGTTTATTTATGTATTTTTGATGTGAAATATGTTAAATAAAATCACAAAATCTGTATTTTTTCAACAAAATAACGTAGTAAGTTAATCAATTAATTCCGTGTATAGTTTTTAATTCTTTAATTAAGCACTAAGTGTTTATTTTAATACAAAGCATATTTTTTATGATGTTAATAATTAAGAGTTTATTCATTGTATCTTTATATTTATGTTATTCAGTTCATATTTTAGTAGTAGTTAGACTAGTAAAGAAAAAATATATTTTGGAAAATAAATAAATTAAAGCACTATAACGTAGTTGTAGATGTTTAATACTGTGATTGTTATATTTCAGAAATATATAATTAAATATTCTTTTGTGTTATTTTTTCGAAGTCGTTTTATCCCAATTTCAGTTTAAGTTTTATCGTCAAAGTTTCTAGCGTCTCGTTGCGGCATCGCTTGCTTCAAATCCTACTAATATCATAATCGCGAAAGTTTGTACCTAAATAGAGAATGAATGGATAGGTAGATGTTTATTACTATTTCACGCTCAAACGACTGGATTTTGATGAAGTTAGCTGATACCCTAGATTAAGAGTTAACTGGTATTTAACTGACTGCGTCAGAGGACTGACTATATTTTCACAGTAGGTATCTCGTTTTTCAGTTTTTCAACTAAGAGCATCATAATGTGACGCCTAATCTAAGTACTTGGGATTAGTTTGTCTCCACTTAAAGAGTAGGCAGAAAAATTAACTCTTCACCAAACCACTGTAAGCTTAAGCTCGAACCTTAAACCTCTTAGACTAGTACAGTGACAAGCAATAACATGTATACGTATACATGACCAAGCGCCCAGTACGTTTCTTATGCACAATTTCTAAAGCTGTTATGGAATATTACTGGTATTGTAAGCTAAACATAAAATGTTTAATTTGAAAGATTTTTTAAAAATTTTATAAATGATTTGACTAGGTTTTAAACTTCGGGGGCGCGGTGAATGTGAAAACGAACCCCGTACCCCTGGCCATAGGCAGATGAGGACGCTCCAGTGGTTTTAGCCGGTAAGAGTCGGGCACACCCCCTCGTCAACCCCCTCACGAGGGCAATCCATGAGGATTTCCACTGGGTTACAAAAAAAAAACAAGGGTCTTAAACTTAAATTGTTTAGTCGTGTATATGTTACAGTCATAGTGATTAATAAGCTATTATACATAATGACTAGTCATTATGGATAATAGCTAAATTCACTAGACAGTGTAATAAATTAATCACATTATCTAGTTATTATTCATAATATCGTGTCAAAGTTAGCCAAAGTAATAATACGGTCTTTATCTTAGGTTCACCCATGTTTGATCGAACAACGTTTGATATAATATTACTCAATCGAACAACGTTTAAGAAAATCATCACTTTGTATAATGTCGTTTGACATAATTTTCAGTTCGTCGAATATTTATTTGCTATATCAACATTTGCGCTAATGATCAAAAGGTATAATGTTCGTTTGATATCCACACTCCTGCCTAAAAAAAAACCTAACCTAACCTAAATTAGGTGAGGTTAGGTTTTTTTTTTTTATAATATCTATGTTTATTGAGGTGAAAATATTATCTTAAATGTTATTTTAATTTTTAAAATAATCTTTCTGATATGTATGCTTAAGGAAAATTTAAATACAAATTTATTCTTAAACAAATATCTGCTTCTTTTATCACTTTATCTAATTCTTTGAAGATATTATGTATAATAGCTAGTTAATGTGATTAATTTTGCGTGAATTATCACTTTATCCAAATTGAGTAGATATTATTCATAATGACTAGTCATTATGTATAATATCTAGATTAATTACTTTGGCTGTAACATATACATGTTTTTGTTCGTGACTGCACGTGGGATTAGTTTATCTCTATTAAAAGTGTAGGCAGAAAAACTAACTCTTCTCCAAACCACTGTAAGCTTCTTAAAGCTCGGACCTTAAACCTTTTAGACTAGCACAAACATAATACCTATATTTGTACCTAGGTATTCAACAAGTCTAGTCTCACGTCGCTACATGACGGTGCTTCTGCGGAAAAACTCTCATTTTCTTTTACAAATGTTGAAGCGAATGTGTGATGTATGAAATGTAGATAGGGCGTTTGGACCTAGTTATGATGTTGTAATAAAAATGAAGATACTAGAAAAATAATAGTTTAATCAGCCTAATCTTCTGAAAATTATAATAAATTTACAAATCCACAACAAACTGCTACTAAAAAAAAAACAGTAAAAGAAATTCAGAAGCAAATTAGATTATAATTCTTTAACAATATAATATATATTTCTACTTCTCCAACACACTGACAGATTCAAAGTTCAAGTACTAGTTTACACAAACTGGACCTGTCCAATATTTGCCCAACTGGTTGGCGTATTGGCTGTGTCGCCGTCTATGTGCTCTATAATCAATTGTACGTTTACGGTCGGTTCGGGACGGGACGACTATGCCCATGTAGATTAGTATTTGTTTAGGCCAATTAAATAATCTCTGGTATTAAGCTGGTATGTCCTTTATGAGATAAATTTATAGGTATGTGTATCATTATCTTCCTGCCCTTATGCTATTTAATTTGACTTCGGCGCAACATGTTTTATTCTTCCATTTCTCCTTATCAGACGTCACAGTATCATTTACTCCTTCCTTAGATAATCCAGTATTTCTTTGGCCTTCCTCAGGAGAGCCAAAGGAGACAGAAATAAAATAATTTATTTCGATGTCTTCTTGCTTCTCACTTAATTAAAATTATGTCCACTTTGTACAAAAAGTACATTATATATTTGTACATAAATGATAATCGATCTGTTTCACATAACTTTTACATAAATAATGCCGTATCCTATGTTTTACACATCGATGTGAAAAGCGCATTCTGTAACGAGCTTCTAAATCTTTTATACTTTTGTTCAAAGCTGAAAAATGAAGACGTTATATGACACAAATTGATGCGGTACTTTGTTAGACTCAGAGTTCAAAAGAAGCTTAGTAAGTAACAATTCTTATATTTGGTTTGACTCGCGACCCCGCCTCCGCGTCAGCTCATGATTAAGGACTCCGGTTGGGTCCGAAACTAGTCGGGCTATTCCGATAAATACGCGTGCGTAAACCGTTATACCTTTTAACTATGTGATAGGCACATGAGTAGTACTTTAGTATAAAACAAAGTCGCTTTCCCCGTCTGTCTGTTCCTAAGTATGCTTAGCTCTTTAAAACTACACAAAGGATTTTGATAGTGGTTTTGTAGGAGGTGGAATGTTTCAAGAGGAAGGTTTGTTTGTATAATACATCAGTATTGCACCCTGTACAAAGCTGGCCCGGGTCGCTAGTTCAATTAATATTATAATTACAAAAGTTTGTAAGTATGGCTGGATGGATATCAAAAGGATCGATTATTTTTTAGAAAAAATGTCCTTTGGCTTAAATGTTTGTTTTTGTGAGTTGCTGAAAACAGATTTCAGTGGCGTGCACTAGTAGAAGGCCCGTGCCCAGCATAAGACTGCGATAGACTGATGATGATGATAATTGAGATAAAATAGTTTTTATAAACCTTTGGCCCCTCGTTAAAGCTTCTCGTATGTTATTATTGACAAAGGCACCTACTCATTTTACGGACCGAAATTCGTTTAAATTTTACAGTAGATTTAAAAAAGTAAAATACAGTTACGAAACAAAAAAAATAACAAAAGAGAGTTCGTAAAATATGTTGGTTGGATATACGCAGTTTCGAAACGAATACTGCGACACTATTTTAAACAATTTGAAAGCCATTGCTTAACCTAGCCAACCGAATTGTGTGCCCACTGTGGGTTTATAAAGTACGGTACAGTCACGAGCAAAAACATGAATACTCGACCAAACATTTGCAGTAGATTTCTTATGTGAAATTTCTGAAGCTGTGATGAAACATTCCTGATATCATAAATTATTTGACTTGGACTTGAATCTACTGCAACTGTTGGTTTTAAATGTCTTTGAAAGCATTACAAAATTATATTTATACCAAATTATAAACTTATTATAAGCGATAATAAAAATTTGTCTTAGATCTCAACGTGTTCCTATATTCAAATTCATTTGTTTTCTGGACCAGCATTCATTCGTACATACACTTACTTATATTGCAAGTTAAAACACGGTTTAAATAATCACTTTGTCCTTTAAGCAATAAAATAGCAAAATCCAGAAATACAGCCACTAATAAATTGAGTTTTTAGCTACACCGGTAGTTTTAAAAACGTTTTAAAAACTCAGATTTATTGTAAACGTCATCAATATTCACGTTTTTTCAGCGTTTGTGTAGCGCGTGGTTTGACTGCCTTTTTTAAATGCTTTTGTAACGAATTTATTCGCTATTCGTACAGGTTTTAGCAAAATATAGTTTTTGCACTATATTTGTGAAGGTTTATGTTTTGAAAATCGTAGCGGCAGCAATAGATAGAAAACAGAACAATTGCCGCTTTTTTTGACATGTATTTTTAGATTGCGTTTTTATAATTTTGTTACCAATATTTGTACGCATTTTATTTTTAGGTCTGTTTTATAAAAACATATTACATGTACAAGCAAAGATTATCATTAAAGCATTCCCTTTTTTACTTTTTATTAATTTAAGTGATGATTATTTATCACGTTCATGTGTGATATACGGCCCTGGCCTCAAATAATAACACCAATTTATCTGCGACTAACCTATGATAGATCATCTTAATGGTTTCCATTCATCATAACAGGCTCTAGTGGATAATATTATGTGTAAAACATGGAAGACCCAGAGAAAATTGTAAATGTTGTAGTTAGACCCAAAAATACAACATTGACTTAAAGTACTATTTAGTGATCTACACAAAAGATAATCTTTTTTCAAGATTTCTATTATAGTAGCATTTAAAACATTACGTTATAATTAAAGCAACATAACGACATCAAACAAAAAAACATAAATATACCTTCTGGTCTAATTGGTCTAAACTCTTAGCATTTATCAGTAAACATTTTGAATATTCATTCACACAAGCACCCTTAATTAAATTCATCAAATTGCAAAAATACACTCTTTCCTCTTTATAATACTGAAAACCACTCACACCTTTGAACCAAGTAACAATCCATGTAACGTACAATACTCAATTTAACACACTACCTATCTTTATACAAACGTCTATAAATAGTCATCAAAACACTATCTACCTATTATATACAACGTCCATAAATAAACTCATACCATCGTGATGAAGTACATGAAATTAACTCCGTAAATATTCATTTCCCGCGCCATTACAAAGTAAGTTATACGATGTTCCCACAATAGCTGCTTCAGTTTTAAGCATTGCTTATTTGCCATAAATATATTAATTATTGTGAGTAATTCTTTGTAAATGTTAATGACGTGGTGGCCTTGCGGTTCTTTGAATGGATTTGTATGCACGAGGTGCATGTACGATACTCAGTGCAGGTTAGTATCAATGTGATTTCTCAAAGTGGAAAAATATTTTTTTGTATAATTTATTTTTCAGGTAAATTATACCTAAGCATAAACAATATTTTCCTTAGTTTGTTCCGATATTTGTATAATTTCTTCCAATACGTATTAATTCGAGCTAATGAGAGTACATTATTAAACAAATTATTAGATTGGACGAATTACAAGGTAATAAAAGACGAAAAAAAACTAAAACTATTCAAAATGAAAGGAAAACTAGAATATTATATCCACGTAGCAAAAGATTACTGCAAAAACGAAAGTCACTCGTACTCCGTACTAAATCTGCATTCCCCTTTTCACGGAATTCACAGTTCCAATTGTGACAATACCTACGGACTGTATGCCCTAAGGGCCGCTAACCACGCTTTGGCTACGGGACCGTAATCCCGGCCCTATACACGCTCCAATGGATTATCGGATTCCCGAAAATGTTTGAAAGGACAAATTGCATTTTGGACGACGAAAATCCCGTGTTGTTCTGTCAAACAGACGGTCTAAAAGGTTCCTGTGTTTGAATCAATATTGATTTGTGGACGCGAAAATTGAAACTAAAGCTTGCATTGACTGCGTTGAGCCGATTTTAATTATCTCATCAATGAAAGCAGGCGTGTAATGTAGGATATATTTTATCTACATATTCTGATGGGAAATTGAACTAGGCAAGTTTTACCGCAAAGCTACTGATTAATAAAATTACCTCATTAAAATAGAATGCATCGATCATCGATCTTGCCGTGATTGTGGTACACATTAATTGAAAAGCAAAATTAATTGCTATTAATCAAATTAATGCTCAAACCTTTCCTGTACGGAAACTTATGCTCAGCTGTAGAACATTTATAGGCCTAAAATTAATAAAAAATAATTAATGTCATGTGTTTTATTACAAGGTGACTGGAAATTTCATGAAGATTTCACGAATAAGACCATTTCAAAATCGACTTCTTACTTATCTAAACATGCATTGACACATCTTCAAAAGACATTTGCATCGAAAATTCCAGAACATTTTCCATTTGACGTTATGCTAAGAGCCGTTCGAACCGTACCGAGGACCAGCAATGTGAAAGGTAACACTATATAACAATACATACATTTTGTATGCTTGCGATCTGTGACAGTGTTTCTCAACATTCTGGAGTACGGAAATATCTTACACTTTTAAGGTTTTGTACACTTGTTTTACGTGGGACACATTATAGTGCACAAGCATGTGCGCAAACAAAGGTGCACTCTCTGTTCCTTTACTCTCATAGCCCGATGGGACGGCAATCCGACACGAGCAGAGAAAGATCAGGCGCAGGACCCACATTTTTACGTGCCTTCCGAAACACGGAAGCTGTGATATTCATTTCTAAAACACTCACAACATTCGAAAAGTTGGTGCGCGCTGTAGTGATCGAACTCGAGACTTTTGACTTGGCCGTCTAGCGGTCTTACCATTAGGCATCACATCACAGCTTCAAAGTGTGATGTAATAGTATCTGTTTTAAGTACAAGATTAACAAATGAAAGATGACGAACTATCACGGGTACCGAATCAGTAGTTTGAGGTACTCTGTCCTAAACATACTCCAGTAGGATTTGGCCTGGCGTGAATGTGCACGATTTGCGACGCCGAGTCGTCCACCATTGTTGTGTTCGGGGGCCTACCACATCCTCTTAAAACAGGATTGCAGTTGTGGAAAAGAGACACCGCTATACGCCCTGTAGCGCGTCGTCTCTTTCCCACAACTACATACCGTAGTGTAGGAGGAAGTGGTTAGAGGTGGTAACGTCG
Source organism: Chrysodeixis includens (assembly GCA_941860345.1). Lineage (NCBI taxonomy): Eukaryota > Metazoa > Arthropoda > Insecta > Lepidoptera > Noctuidae > Chrysodeixis > Chrysodeixis includens. The sequence goes on along the minus strand of OW796109.1, from coordinate 10,879,303 downwards.
CATCTTTGTACTGTTCACGGTTATCGGATTGAATGGAATCTGCTGGAACCATCGATGTGTTTGGAAGGAGATTAGAAAAGTGGACTAGATAGTGTTATACAAAGCTAAAGAAAAAAGGTGGTAAATAAGTAGAAGAGGTTCGATCCGGAGGTCGTGACAGAAATTTTAGAAATTGGTCACTCAATAATTTAGGTCACTGGGATTTAAAAAAGACTGGCATGGACCATACTTAAAACGCTAAAAGATCTTTTGTCTAAAAGACATTTGACACTAACCCAATAGGGATAAATTTATCCCTATTGGGTTAGTGTCAAATGTCTATAAATGTATAAATGTAAATATAGACTTGTAAATGTCACTTACACAAGAATTTTACCATTTTTATAATCAATATTTTTTTTTATACTATTAAATTTTTCATGAAATAATGATGAAAAAGATATACTATTTAATGTCTAAAAGATACAGTAACAAATTCTTGCTGTGTTTTAATTAAAACTTAAGAGTTTCTTACAGTTTCAATGTAAGATGGGATTACACTGTTGAATAGATGAATTAGAGGAGTAATTTATCATTTTTCTTAGCGTTGATTAAAGAGGGGTACTTTTTAAAATAAATCTCTTTAGAAAAGTTTTCCTGTAAGTTTTTTTTAGGTTTATGCTTGTAAACTTTCATTACGGTGAAACTCGATTATATTTTTAACTCATCAATACGAAATAATGTATCTTTGTCTGCCTTTTTAATAAAAAAAAAATGCTAATAAATACAAAAAAATCTGATGCATTTGGTTAGGTAGGTATTGGAAAAGATAGGAACTAATTTAAATAGGTAAGATAAATAAATTGCAGGCTAAGTTCCGAGCAAAAAACAACTATTTTACATGAATGTATTCCTGGCTTTATAAAACCAAGTATTATAGATAGGATTAATTTCTTCAAAACACTTAATTTTCAACTTATTTCGAGATCGAGTTCGATATCATGAACTCTTTGTAAAACATTCGTTCGCAACATTAAATTTTATTGAAATTTACTCCGGAAGTTAGATTAAATAATTAATTAAGTTTGAATATCTTCGTTATTCGCTCCAATGGTGTTCAATTAATCCTTAATTTTGGAGCAAAAGTACCTACATTTTGTAGTAACTTTTTAAGTAATGTAGGTACTCATAGTATTCATTATATTTTACTGGTCTCGTATAATTTATCGTATGAAGGCTTTCCCCCACAAGCGCGTTATTATAGGTCGATATTATCGCATATGGTATAGCGATATTTGTTTTCAGTACATTTTGTATTAACCCACCTAACGTGTATTTTAGTACCACAACCACCTAACGTCGGTCACGGTGGCCGCTTGCGTATACATGCGTTAAAAAACTTTAAAAAGTGATAAATTGGCAAATATCAAAAGTACATCATGTTTTTCAGTTGTTTTTATTTCAAATTGTTTTAACGAATTCATGAAACTAATAGTTTTCACTTTTTTTTCTTATTAATATAAGTTGGCTTACAAAATATTTTAACAAATTATAGGCTTTTAATTAGGCTGAGATCGAAGCAAAAACAATCAAATAAACTATTTAGTTCTTAATTATTTTAGAAACCTAAATATTTAACCTCTTATATAAAATTATCATTAGCACAATTAAGTCACAATCATTACAAAATCACAGCCCCCCAACATTTTCAATTTTTCAAATCTGTTTCTACTCATTATGCATCGATAAATCTCTCTTCCTGTGCCATTTGTGCTGCACCAACATGTATAATGTGTGAGATTTTCATTGAAAATTGCGGTATAGTACATACCGATAAAACTCTTTAGCTCTATTACTTTCTAGGTCTTGAACACACGTTTGAATTTGATAGTTAGGTCTTATCTTTCTAATTTTTTCGTTTGTATGCTTAACAATTTCTTCTAACATATCATCAGTCAAAAATAACCGCCATATATCGGAAGGCGTTGTATTTCTGTTCAAAATGCCTGTGAAGTTCCTATTTAGTTCTGGAGGTTAAATAATGATGTTGTGCCGCAAAGTCCTGGATCGCGAAACTGGCGGTTGAGACGAGCAACGGAATCGGTTTTTTTCGAAATAGTTTCGGTATCTTGCCAAAGGAATAACATCATCGGAATATACATCATCAATTGGCAGATCATCATGATCGTCATCGTCAATTATCACGTCAACATCGATTTCAGAGCCTGATTGACACTCAACATCAATGACGTGGTCTAACGGTACATCATCTACGTCATTGCAATCCTTATTTGGTAATTCCGGCACATCTCTTTAACCCTCGGAATCTCAGTTACACTCTTCTAACCATCTGCTGATATTTTGATCACGTACAGACATGATAAACCTAACAAATCTCAATAAAATACCAACACTAAAACTAACGTAACAACCTAACGTCGGTCACCATGACCGCTTTTGAAATATATTTACCTGAATTTCTTCAATGCGCGTACGTATTGCTTGGTCGAGTGCAGAGAGCAAACAGGAGAGGGAGAGGAAAAAGTACGTAGAGTTACAAGCGTGTGGCCCGCGTAATAACGGAAATATTTGAAAAAATATATCGCGTGGAGTCACTGTGACCGACGTTAGGTGGTTAAGGGTTAAGATGGTCATATAGTTACACGCTACTTCGATAATAACGCTGCAATGGAAGAAAGACGTTGCGTTTCTCCGTCCTGCGATATTCCGATATGAGTTCTAGAAAGTTTTATGTCAGGACGCAAACGACCGTACACACATCTGCGATAATAACGTTAGTAGTTGTACGTCATTCATATTTTTTATTCGAAAAAGACGCGTCAAATTACGTCACATAAACCGTGGAATAGTCTTTGGATAAAACTGAAATTTTGGTAAAATACGAGTAGATATGATGATTTTGTGTACCATTCAACGACAATCAAATTAAATTACAACTGTTATTTTCAGTAACTTCTTTATTTTGTAACAGTAGCATGGGAATGGTCAGAAATCCGAAATCAGAAAAAGGACGTCACAACTGCTACGTCAAAAAAACAATTTTTTAGATTATGAATATTTTTTTTTGTTTTAGACAAGTTTCACAATTCAGTCCAATTCAGCTTAAAGAATAACTTCTTTGAGCTGAATGCCAAGTTGTTAAAAATTTCATTTTACCTGACTACCTCTACCACTTTGTCTAAAATTTGTACAAGCCTAGGCCTACAGATATTGGGATCTACTGGCGCATATGTCACAAAGCACTGGGGACCGCGATTTATCTTAAGGCCCATTTATTTGGGACGAGCACGGTACAGGCAGGTGTTTTTACAAGCACAAGCGATTTTATGTTTTATTCACATCAGTCTAAGAGTTATTTTGGGTTTGGGACGAGACCCGTATAGGCAGGTGTTTCTATAAGCACAAGCGATTTTGTGTTTTAAAGACATTGGTCTAAGGGTTATTTTGGGTTGGTTTTAAATTTATAAGTTTTTAAGGCATGGAAAAAGCTATAAGTTACACTGGATTGATGATTTTTGGAATTATTTGTTGATAAATAAAGCTACTTTTAGCAACGAAAGTTTGTGACGCACTAAAACATCTAAGAATAGGTAATCTTATGATATGAATAAATGAAGGCTTAGTTATGCCATTTAGCGTTGCTAAAATTAAGCAAAAATGGGGTTAATCGTTTTCTTGAATTTAAGATGGTTCTGTTCTTGAATTTAATTTAACTACTATTGTTTTTTACATAGCATAAAACAAAGTCGCTTCCCCCGTCTATCCGTTTTTACGTACGCTTAAATATTAAAAACTACGCAACTGATTTTGATGCGGTTTTCATTAATAACTATAGAATGTTTACAATACAATTGTGTAATACATCAGTATTACACCCATGCTAAGCTAGGACAGCCCGGCGTTTAAAAGTTACGCTTTACGAATGAAAACTCTTTTATTTTCTCCCGAACAAAACAAAAAGTAAGAGCAATTCACTTCATTAATTTCATTTCAAAACATTTTTGAAGGTTGCCCTTACAAAACACTGATAAAGGTACAACAGAGGTCGTGATAACGGAGAGCCCTTTATTATATCACACGGATCATTTGTTGGCAAGCCCTTCGCACGGAAGAAATGAACCCTTAGGAAATGAGTTTCTAACATGATTTATAATACTCTTATTTTGTGTAACCGAGGTGTTGTATGTGCTGCGGGATGTTCGTAAGAGTTACCGTGACCCTGGCACTCAAAGGGCTCCAGGAGGAACATAGTGGGTTTTAGTCAGTAAAAATCTGACATTCCCTCCCGCTGCACCCACAGTGGGCGGGATTATTTGATGATTTCCCACGAAAAACAAAAAACAGTATGTTGTATAGTGGATCTGGTGCTGGTGAATGTCTTTACGGTACTAAGGTTTTGTGAACGCGTTTGGATGTATGTGGCTGCAGGTTTGAACCCAGGCTATTGCTGTAAAAAAAATACATGTAACATTGGAACGTTTGTCACATTTTCTGTACTCTAAAAAAATGTAACCTTTTAAAAGAGTATATAAAAATATTGCAAGAAAAACTGATCGTTATCGATATGAAAGAAACTTAAATCTGGCTTCAACTTACCAAAAACCCCTATAATTTACAGTTTTCACAAAAGTTAATTTTAAATTAAAACTTTAAGCTCAGCGGTCTTTCCATCCACTACACTGTCACCGCAGTTTATCTTTATATACAAACTTTTTTCATTTCAAATTTTGGGCTACAATATAAAATACGGGTCCGTCTGGCAGTCAACAACAGTTGCTAAACTGTCATGTTCATAACATTCACATAAACAGTTTTAGTATTGTACGGGCAGTAATTATTTAACGGCCAGATACTACAATTTCGAGGTTAAATTCCCAAAAAAAGAGAATAGTTACAATTCGCAACAATAGTAGTGCTGCAATATCCGACGGGTCCAAGTATCTAGCTAGTTAGTGGCCCTGACTGCTTTACCGGAGGTCGTGGGATCGATTCCCACTCAGGACAAAATTAAATGTTTGTGTGATGAGCGCGATCATTTGTTCTGCGTCTAGATGCAGTTTATCTATATAATATATTATATTTATCAGTTGTAGTCAGTTAGTTATCAGTTATATGTTTATCACTTGTCTAGTAGTCATAACACAAGTTACTCTCGTATACTTTATTTGAGACTAGATGGCGTTATGGGAATGTTGAGCAATATCTATTTAATATGATATCTAGGCGCAGTATTATTAGCTACGTACCGTGAAGTAGTAGTATCATAATTGATAAAGCACATTAGTTCGACCGATAGGATTTACTCCCCGTCGTTAACTAGGACTTACCCTGCACCCCATACAGACCGGCTTTTGTTCGTTACAGACCGAAAACGTCGTACGTACATCAAATATAGTAACTGGACTAATATCATATATGTGAAAGTTTGTGAGTATGGATGTTTGGATGTTTTTTACTCTTTCACGCTCAAACGTCGGCATCATTTTTTGATGAAATTTTGTTTGGAATTAACCGAAACCCTGGATTAATACATAAGCTACTTTTAACCGACTGCACTAAAGGGGGAAAGTTTTTGTAACTATAACCGACAACCGGGTGAAGTCGCGAGTTACACCTAGTGCACAATAAATAACGATGTGCCTAAATATACCGAAAAGTAAAACAGTATGCGGTTTGTCAGCTGGCTAAAAATATCCCTCAGTCCTTGTAAAATCTCGTCGTGACAGCTTCAACATTCTCCGCCAAATAGAAAAACGGTGTGTAATATCCATAAAGTATTCCAAAAAAGTCCTTGAAACATATCCCTTTTTATTCGCAGGTAGTAGAAAACTAGGATCCCGTTTATCTAAGGCTTCAGAATTGGGAAGCCCTTGAAATTCTCGCTCGGGAAGATTTAATATGGCGGACGAACTAGGGGCTCTACCATCATAGCTTAAAGTAATATTATCGTATTTGTGAAAGCGTGATAGCGTACTACATGGTGTAGAGCGCTGTCTCTTTTCCACAGCTGCAATATTTTATTTTAAGAACTGGTGGTAAAATTCTGATAACTTGAGCTCGAAATATTGAAAGTTCTAGGCTTTCCTTAGATTAGGTAGTTTATTGGAAATCCTTCTATCAAAGTTACTTAAATGTGAAGGGTTTGGTGCCTAAGGTGGGCCTTTTCAAAGTGTATTACGGATATGAATTAGAGATTTGTAGTTTGTAAAAGTAGACCAAAATAGCTGAAGCCTTTTATAATGGGAATTAATGGGAGTAAATAGTGCATTATATAGTATACGTGAATAACAACAGCTTGTAAATAGCCCATGGTTGGACCAAAAACTTCTTCTAATAACCAGAAGGGATCATTAACACTATAAATGCGAATGTTTATAAGTATGAATAGATGGATGTCTGTTACTCTTTCATGCACAAAATGGTATGGAGTTAGCTAAAACCTTGGATTAACATATAGACCGTTACTTTTTATCCAACTGCTTAAAAGGAGCTTAATATTTTTAAAGTTATACCCGACATCCAAAACGCTAGTTCAAAATATATCCTCATATTAATCGATGTATGTAAAAAATATCGCCACTACTTAAATATGTTCTTCATAACATTGTATTCTTAATATCAGCCAGGCTTTATACTAAAATATTTAAAAGCAAAATTCAATTCCAGCATCTTTGAAAACCAATTGCGTGATATACTGGGAAAATTTTCAATGCGTTTTATTAAATAGTTGGAACACAATAATGTCAAGTGCTGGCAATCGAAATAGCCGTTAAAGAATGTCTCAATGAGGCTGCGGTATTTGAAATAAAGGTTTTGTGGAAACATAGGACCTTATTTCATGTGCTGGTCTGATATTTGGCCCCTTCTACTCGCTTTGTACTCTAATTTTTGTGTTGGCTATGTGTAAAAATGTAGGCATTTTCTTTTTTTCTTCTTTGTTTTATTTTTTTTTCTAGTTTGGCGTTAACTTATATTTAGATATTTTGGTATGGGGATTTTTAAAATACGTATATCGAGGGTCTAGTGCTAAAACCCAATAAGTGTGAAATTGTTACTTGCGAGATAAACAGTGTTAAAGGTTTAAGCATAAAAATATATATTCAATTCAAATAAAATCAACAAAATGAATATTTTTTGTTGAAGCTTATGCATTTAATTAATGTAAAAACATTTTTTTAATTTCTAAAGTTGACTACTTTTTAATAAAAAAAAAAAAAAGTGATACAGGGTACTGACTTATTGGGTTTTACGTCAAATAAACAAGACATTTACCGTTGTTTAATCAACTTATTTAAAGGAAATTACACAGAAAATACATAAAAAAATGACTCCTCATCACTCTCAAAAGCTGGTTTCTGGCTGTATGTCTTCATATCACGTACCCATGCCTGAAGTTCTTCAGGTATGATGAGTTTTTCGCACATTTTCATCGGGTCTTTCTTTTTGGCAACACTTATTGGTAACTGAGTGGAATACAACTGCTCTATTTCGTTGGGTAATTGCAAATTAACTGATGATTTATATTATGGCGCATTCTTCCATATATGGAGGCTCAGGAACTATCAATTTGCATGGATCATTTTGCATGAATTCAGTATCATTTTGAATATCTGCGTCTGGATCTGGCACGTAAGTGGGATAGATCCCACTATATCGGAATAGTCACTGCCAAATAAACAATCTTCATCCCTAGATTGATCTGAGGCATAATCAATATTTCTCCGAGTCGAGTATTTGATGTTGGCACATATTTTAAATAGTTCATCAGATCTGGACCTTGCTCAAATGGATATTGTTTTAAAGATGAAGAATATTCTACAGGACAAAGGTATTAAGCCGCGTCCAGACATCGCGAGGCATGCGCCGCGAATGGTTCGTCACGAATGGGCCCCGCATGCTTCAACCTGAGGCATACGACGGTACATTTGTGCGTGAGTCCCGTACGACACATGCTCAAGCTGAGCACGCAAACCACCACGCACGGTGTTCGCCAGTAGAAAAATGGCCCCGACAAGGCGAGACGTGCAGATTGCAGCTACGGCTTATATTATAGTGATTCATTAAATATTAAGCTCAATATTAAGTGACCGCGCATCGCAAACAACACTTATCCGTCCATGCGGAGCGCACGAACGATCGTAAGACGCGAATGCTCACTATAGGTGGGCATTCACGGTCATGCCATCTTGTCTAATGGCATGATATACGTCCAAATATTGATTGTGAATGTGAAATCCTTTTGGCATGATGTAAAACTCTGGATTTCCATTCGTATCAAAATCTATCGCGCCGCACCGCGACATCACGCCGCATCATCATGCTGTCGCATCGTCAGTGGGGATACACTACGTCATGCCATCGCGCTGCGCTGCCCGTGAATGCGCAACCCGACTTCCATTTTGTGTTCATTCCGCATGGAGATGTTCCATCATGGGATTGTTCCGTGCAAGACCCAGTTGTGTACTGGGTCCATATTGTTTCTAATATTGTCTTAACATTATAAAATACCAACTATGTAACATATGGAATGCAAATAAAGATTTGATTTGATTTGATTTGTTTGTTTTGTTACCAAATTTTAGTGTATTATTTTATCCAAATTAAAATAATATATTTAAATACATACGTTCATATAATCCTTCAATACGGTGAGAATTGCTTTACAAGTTTCTGGTACAATTACTCCCAAACGTTGTGAAAATTTTATAGTTAGAAATTTTAGCTTCTCATAGCTCATTCCTGATGCTAAAAAACGAAGAGTGGCACACAGCCTCTCATGAGGACTTATTACTTGTTTAATATTGGTGTCTTGTTTAGTTATAAGTGGGGTGACGTGTTGCAGTAGTTTAAAATATGTAGGCTCGTCCATTCGCAGATAATTTCTCCAATCACTTGGCTCCAATGATAGTTAATGTAACAAATTAATGTGTGTAAAATTGTCCCTTTTCTTCAGCCACGCTTTGCACCACTTTTTTTTTCGGTTTTCTCGTTATTATATGATGAGAAACAACCACCAAACAAAGTAAAAGGTCTTCTTCGGAAGCAGAGCTCATGTCAACTTCTTTCGACCCGGTGAAACACGTAAATGAAAGAAAAATTGAGTGAAAGTGAATGTGATACTTGTTTTGCATCCATCCATTCGAGTTAAGCCATTTGGAGCCATGAAGGCCCACCTCATGAGCACACTCGTCCACACAGCGCGAGGCATGCGACACGAACCATTCGCGGTGCATGCCTCGCGATGTCTGGACGCGGCTCTAGAGTTTGTATTGTAAGCCAAATATGATTTATTGGGTTCTTCCTCAAACAAGGTTTTAAGAAAGTCGCTTGGCAAAGTGAGCAAATACCCTATAATTAAATATTAAATGCTTATTTCGAAATTAATTTGAACAGTAAAACCCGATAAGTATTTTTATTCGTTTTTAGTATTGTCTGTTTTTCATGTTTCTTGTTTACTAAACTAAAGCTAAAACCCAATAAATCTTATTAATGGCAATTGCTACAAAACTTTGATATAATTTTGGCTAATAATACTAGAAAGCGTAAAACAATAAATCTACTTTTGTGGTTTGAGCTTAACAAAAATATATGTTTTAGAGAGATAACTTGCTTTATAGTGTTTTAGTTTTTCAGTAATGGCTAAACATGGCCTCTTTATTGGGTTATTACACTGAGTAATTTGCTTTACACTGTGAAATCTGGTTTTTTGATTACACCACTGGAAAGAGCGTAAAAAAATCATCAAGATAGACCAAAAAAACATTTTTTGATTTTTTGACACTTATTGGGTTTTAGCACTATACCCTCGATATGTCATCCCGTATAAGCACAATCTGGGCTGGTCGTCGATATTTTTGCGGTTTGCGATCGCGATTAATTTTGTACGCCTGAGATGTTAAATTAAGTCGTCGACATCGTTAGCTAATTTTTGTATTACTTTGTCTAACAATAAAAAGGTCATTTTCTTAACCTTGGCAAGTATATCCGTCAGAAAATCCTGATTCCTTTCCTTGGCAATATCTAGTCAATTTTATTAAGAGCATTAGTTCATCCCGCTACCGGTAATCTTAACACTTCGTATGTTTCCACTATCTTATTGTCATTTCAAATATTTACAATACAAATCTTCTGAATGGTTGGGAAATTGACAATCGTTAGGGCGGTCAGATTTTTGGGTGTGCGGTTTCGAACTATTACAAAATAATTGAGGTGTATTATAGAAGTCATTGTATTTTAAACTAGCTGTTCCCGCGACCTTGTCCGCGTGGAATTTCATTAAGTTTTCTTTACTCTTCAGGGCAAAGTTGTAGCTGCGTTATACATTTGGGATAACGACGGTGAAACCCGGAACCTCAAGCATAGCCTCGCCGCATACTGCACAGTGTACATGGCAGAAATACTGGCTTTATGTAGGGCTACGGATCTGATCCTCTCCGAAACTCTATCCCGGCTATCCCTCGGGAACTCTATCCTGGCTATCCCTCGGGAACTCTATCCCGGCTATCCCTAAGGAACTCTATTCTGGTTATCCCTCGGGAACTCTATCCTGGCTATCCCTCGGGAACTCTATCCCGGCTATCCCTAGGGAACTCTAATCTGGTTATCCCTCGGGAACTCTATCCCGGCTATCCCTCGGGAGCTCTATCCCGGCTATCCCTAGGGAACTCTATTCTGGTTATCCCTCGGGAACTCTATCCCGGCTATCCCTCGGGAGCTCTATCCCGGCTATCCCTCAGGAACTCTATCCCGGCTATCCCTCGGGAACTCTATCCCGGCTATCCCTAGGGAACTCTATTCTGGTTATCCCTCGGGAACTCTATCCCGGCTATCCCTCGGGAACTCTATCCCGGTTATCCCTCGGGAACTCTATCCCGGCTATCCCTCGGGAACTCTATCCCGGCTATCCCTCGGGAACTCTATCCCGGCTATCCCTCGGGAACTCTATTCTGGTTATCCCTCGGGAACTCTATCCCGGCTATCCCTCGGGAACTCTATCCTGGCTATCCCTCGGGAACTCTATCCCAGTCATCACTCGGGATCTCTATCCCGGCTATCCCTCGCGCTAGCCTAACCTAACCAAAACCTTTTTTTGGTTAGGTTAGGCTAGCGCGCACCGGCGTGCGGGGCCGCGGGGATCCGCTACCTGTTAAAAGAAGCTTATAAAATCCAGGTTTCTAATAACAAATCACATATTATGTTATGATATAATTTTTTTCTGATAAATGTAATAAAAAAAACAAGGAGAAAACTAAAAATAAAACTGAGATTCAATATAATGTAGAAAGCGAAAATGAAATAAAAAATAACGAGCTCGAATCCCAAAAATATAAAGTTTTAGGTGACGACAGAAAAACAAATTTACAAAGCAAACGGAGTACCAACAAAAAATAAATGAGCATAATTATTTAAGAGGAAAGAAAATATAAAATGGCGGCCACTTGAGTTTCAGACGACGCGGCAAACAATATTAATAAAGCAACCCATAAATTACTGTATCCATTACCCAATTTCGAGAAAAACAAGAAAAATAACAGTTCGTTAAGAATATAAGAAAACTTTTGACAACTCGCCTGATTCACAGTTTTTTGAGAAAAATGAATTATGAGAGCGTTTCAGCGTTATAAGCTTAATTTACAAGATTGCGTAGGTCTCATTGAATTATTATTGTAGGTGCTGGAAAATGGATGGATGATGATTTATGAACCAGAGCGCTTATTTTTTTGGAAGCGTTTTTTTGCGCGTCAAACAGATTTCCGTCATCTAAATGTTGAATCTGTCGTAGTCCTCAATACTAAAATTTAAAATATTTATCCATATTTAATGGCGAATTATGACCAGATAATAAAAAAAATACATTATTGTTTCTATCATTGAAGGATCTGATTCCACGTTTTTTACGGAAGCATCTAGAAAGTAAAAAAAAACAATAGGTAGGTACTAGTAGTAGCTACAGAAAAAAGAACCAAATAACCATCTGGAAACAAAACAAATGATGCGAAAACTTCGAACCTAGGCCTTAATGACTATAACCATTGCTGTGAGACCTAAAAAGTACCTGAATAGTAATAGCAAAACAAAAGGCTCTGAAAGTGTTGCAATAAAGAGAATCGAACTTGGAACGTTACAGTGAACGATGGCCGTCATTACGGTCGTTTCACCTGAGTAACCGCCCAAGGCATAAGTTGAAATCGTAAATTCCAAAACTTTACCAATGTCTGGTTTTCGACCTTCAGTTTTCTGGGAAATTTCAGTAATATTTCTAGTTGGCATAAATATTGCGAAGAAAAACCCAATATTACATTTAAAACTAGGCAAATAAATTCCTTCAAAAATCTTCTGTCTCTTTTTTTAGTATATTATTATAGTAACGCATTTGGTAGGTTGCATTTTGATACATTTTAATTGAAAATTGGGGTTTAGATCTTTTTCTCAACATAAGTGACATATCTACAAGAATTAATGCTCTTCAAGCATTTCGAATTATCAGTACCGTGTGTAAAAATGTAACAAGTCAACATGTTTCTGTTAACTTGTCCTCATCGCCACATCTTATGACTTGGTCTGCTCCAAACTATTGGTCGTTTCCAGGACTAACACATTAATTCTTCACCTACCGCCGTTTCGTTAAAGTTCAGTCAATCGTAAGAGCTACTACCACTAGCCTGGGCACTGAAACACTTTCATGAATTCCTAAACCGAAGACAAAGAAATAACTCAGTTGAATGTATCGGCAGAATCTACTTGAATACAATTTAAAAAATATTTCTCGTACCATTATAGACATTAATAACTGACTCGTAAGGCAACAAATGCAATCAATAATTTAGCTTATTGCAATCCACTGCTGGACGTACGCCATCTGTGTTAATCCCCCGCTTTCTGCATCCAGTCTGTCTCAGCCACCTTTTTCAGGTCATCAATCCATCTAGCTAGTGGGAGTCTCACCTTTTATCTATCTTCTCGCAGTCTCTACTTTAGAACTCGTTCTTCAAGCAGAAGACTAGCTTCATCCATTATTTCGTTCACTATTATATCTTCAAACTAAAGTATAGAAGAGGAAATAAATCGGCGGTTCGCATTGCACCATCTCTCTTTCATAATGCAATCAGTTCTTTTTAAGCATTATACATCAAGCATCGATTGCTCATTAGCTTGAATCAATTACACCGTAATATCAATATCCCGTAGGTACATACCAAAATGTGAAATTATAAATTATTAAATTAAAATAAATTGGTACTTACGCTACATTGATTTTTAGCTCTACAAAATAAAGTTTTATCTACATTTTAAGCACGTTTGGAGCTTTTCAATTACTGAGAGTAAACCCATTTAGGAGGAACATAAACGCTTCAAATAAAAAGTAATCTCCTCGTGGTGAAAGGAAATAATTCTGAACTGCACATCCAATAAATATTAAATGCTGTACTCTACAAAATGCTGGACTGAAGTGGGAAGATGGAAATCAAATGGAAAATGTTTAACCCGATTTAAAAGGGTATTAAGGAACTCATGAATGGATTTGCATTGAAGAATACCTTTCATAATATTATTATCAGGTATTTTTTGACTTGAGTCATTTGGTAATTGATCACTGAAAAATGATGCCTACTATGTTTTAATTTTATTATCCTTTCGATTAATTGCCCTTCATCAAAATCAATTTAGTATACCAGCTAACGCCCTTCACCGTCACAACCATCTGTTCCTAACTGACAACTAACCTAGATCCCTCAAAAAAGTTTGGACATTAAACGTCAATTTTCTTAAAACTCGTAGACACCCTTCACCACCATCAATACAAGTTAGGGGCCTTGAAATTTTGAGAACCTGTCAAACTTACACACGATACAGTAATTACGAAACTAATCTATAAACTTTTGTTTTAGACCTCTAATATGAAGCTCTAAAGCAAATCTTTCGCTATTGTTAAAGTGAAATAGCGCTCTATACACCGTGACTTTTAGGTCGTTTTAAAAAAGCAGCCCAGTTCATGTATCCAATGACTAGTAAACGTTTATAATAAAAAAATATGTTTATTTTAAGATTTGAATGAATAAAAATATTATTCATTATTATGACACAAGGCAGTTTTACGAACACTCTGTAGTGAGCGCGGTCCGAACCTTGTGCCAAAGGGGCCGCGCGGGCGGCGCGGCGGCGTCTTATCACAGGTCATTCACCTTAGCGTAAAACAGCTGTCTTACTATTGCAATCATAATGTTCGCAGTAAGTATGTAGCATGTATCTTCAACAGTTTGATACGTAAACATTTTTAACAGGATGTTTCATATTTCCAATGTATTATTTATTTTTTTCATGCATATTATTTTAATTAATGATAAAAAAAAATTATATTCGCGCCTAGAGGTATTTTATGACGGATACATTGTGTGGACGACTTTTTTAAAACGACCTAAAAATCACGGTGTATTTCATGTAGAGTCCTCTCGCTTTCGCAACTTCAACAGAGTTCTTTTTTGAGCTAAGTGAGGAGCCAAATCACATCAAGACCTCAAGTTGTCGGACAAACTAAATTATGGTGATAACATCAACGCTATAATTCATTTATAAGGGTTCCCCTGCCCACGTGATTGTGCAAACATAGCTCGTATGTAGGGCATTTATTAGCGAATATTAAATTCCCCTAATTGCATGTTTTATGGATTAATTTATTGGATCAGGTCAATTCTATTTGTGTGCTTATTAGATTACTCTCGGCGAAAATAATTTCCTTTCGATCTTTCGTGGAGAAATTGGCTAACTTATTTTCGATGGACCAGAAAAAATATTGAGTCGGTATTTTAGGAAAGAAGGCTAAAAACATAATCTGAGTACTTTTTACTTTTTAGCATTTGAGTGAAAGCTAATGGACTAATAATGATCCGATTTCGTTGAAGGCTTGTTTTTTGCTCTGAAAGAGGACCTTTTTGCTTTCTATTTTGAATTAGGTCGTTTTCTTTGACTTGTAAATTCAATTTATTTATGTGTATTTATCTGTGTGGATCTGTGCGACATTCTTACAGTTTAAGAGCATTAAAAACTGAAAAATCGAATATGAAATCATTATTTTCTAATTTCTCTTCTAAAGCATAAAAAATAGATAAATCTTTCAGATTTTGGTATTTCATACTGTAACAATATTATTTTAAGTACCATCTGTTTTTAGTTGTGATCTTTCAAATTTGACCGTAATTCTTTAGACACGTTTTATTATTATTTGTATTATATCACTTATCTAAAACATACCTTAGTATGTAAAAATACAAAAAAAACAATATTTTAAACACTACCAACTACCCAGCGACTTTTAACAGACAAAGTAACGGGCTAACACTAGTATAGCACACGTGTACCATATCAGTATCGTGTTTCATATTCCCCTCCCATTATACAGCGTGTTCCCGAAATAGGTCAGGCACGAAAGACCAATTTTAATTAAATCTCATTTATAACTGCTTCACCGGGTTTAATTACTTCCTCACAATAACTCTGAAAGACTTAATTAACTGATACTTAACATTTAGGTTTGGGAAAAATCTGTAGGTTATTTAATTTTATAATGTTATACGAGTTTTTAGCATGTGGAGTGTTTTTTTATTTCTTCATACCAATAAGTTAAACGGAGTAGCCTTAAATTTAAAACATCAGCTTATATTCTGGAAGTACGTTTTGGGTTTAAGAAATTAGGATTCTTTTTAAATTTAATTGAAAATGATTGGCGATAGCCTTTGGGCAGCAGTAGTTTTACGTCTTATAGTGTAGAGAAACACAATCTAGTAATCTAGCATAATATAAAATAATAGATTTTAAATAAGTTATAAATTTCCTTGAGTAGGCCACGTGAGAGAAAACCACAGGATTACCTAGTTTAAAATGTATAGTGTGGATAAAGGAAAATAAGGTTTTTAGTTAATCTTACATTAGATTTACAAAACCGACACACTCGAGTAAGATTCTGTAAAGAAAATCTTCCAGCATTTTGTTGTTGTACAGTCAAGAGCAAAAACATGTGTACACTTAGACTACCAAACAGTTGCAGTCCATTTCTTATGCGAAATTTCTGAAACTGTTATGAAATATATACTTGATATTGTAAACAAAAAAAAAATGTTTAATTTAAAAAAAAAAATTACGACATCATAAATCATTTGTCTAGGACTTAAACTTCAATTGCTTGGTCGTGTAAACATGTACTTGCTTGTGACTGTACCAAGAGAGTTTTATTTCAGTCTCTCAGTCAGATACCTAAACGGATTACAAAAGATTGGTTAAAGTAAATGGACCAAGTTTTTCTAGAAATTTCTACCTAGAACTTTACGGTTTATAACCACAACCGAAGATGTCGGGTATCCGAAACCAAGGTGAAAGTTCCGAATAGCTGTGGATAGAAAATATCTTAGATGCAGGTCAGTAAGTTAGTAAAAAAAAGTAATATCCGAAAATATCTAAAACTATCGGATAAACTAACCATCATATTTTAATAATCAAAACTGCAAGGTCTCAAAATACACAATTTCCAAAAAAATACCAAAACTAATATCAAAATATAAAAACAAAACGAATTCTACTCCATATCCGCAAGTTCATTACTTAATTTCCAGTTTAACAACCTTGTAAGTTCCACATTTACTTATAAATTTCATTAAAAAAGTTGAAAAGCAATTTGTGGATCAAAGGACCAACAGTTCAAGGGGATTCTATGTAAATGCTTTGGTAATGAACCCTGTATGTATGTATGTATTAGCATATTGGATATATAAACGTGGATCATTCGTTTTAGATCAGTTTA
The DNA here is from genome assembly GCA_941860345.1 of Chrysodeixis includens. Classification (NCBI taxonomy): domain Eukaryota; kingdom Metazoa; phylum Arthropoda; class Insecta; order Lepidoptera; family Noctuidae; genus Chrysodeixis; species Chrysodeixis includens. The sequence goes on along the minus strand of OW796109.1, from coordinate 10,862,511 downwards.
GTTGGGACATGACCTAATTTCGCCCTATGATCGCAGATCTGGTCTGGTGCAAGGTGTAAGAAAAAGGACCATAAGTTTGGGTGCCTTAAGATTTTTGGTATGCGATATCTTTTGGATATTAAAGAACTTTTGAGGTAAATGGTACTTTGTTTTAAAGTCAAAGTGTTGCTATTGTTTGGGTACACAACACAGATCATTTTTACGCCTGTACTATGCACGCGGTGTCTATATCGGTATTATGTTTGAGAACTGTTGGTATTGTGACACATGAAAAAGTTCTAGACAAGAAACGAATGTATGCCTTCTTGCATGCAACCCGTAAGCGTTGCATAATATGCTTCTCGACAATTTGCTAAGTGAAGTTCTTAAATATCTATTTTTCAACATATTATAGAGCTATGCTATAATATGTTGGTCGTAGGAACAGTACATTTATTAGTGTAAGTGTGTGAAGTAAGTGAAGTTGTGATAGCTTAGTAGTAAGAACGTAGGACTGCTAAGTCAAACGTTTCGAGTTTGATCCCAACGGCGCGCACTGATTTTTCGAATGTTGTGTGCGTTTTAGAAATTAATATCCACAGCCTCCGTGTTTAGAAAGGCACGTAAAATGGTGGGTCCTGCGCCTAATCTCTCTCTGGTCGTATCGGATTGCCGTCCCATCGGGCTATGAGAGTAAAGGAATAGAGAGTGCATATGTGTTAGCGCACATGCTAGTGTATTATATCCGGCGTTGCTAGCTGGTGTCAGAGTAACATCAGCCACCGTGGCCGAAATCGGTCCGGACATCAATTTATTGATATTACATTTAAAACTATTTGTGCTTTCATCCGCTTCCAGCTCCATTTTTACGCCACCCAGTCCCACTGGAGCTTCAGGCAAAAGCAGTTATTGGCAATATCGACGCCCTACTATCCACCGGGATTACCTGCGATGCTATCTAATAATACACTGCGTTAATTTGTGTGTCACAAACAGTTTTACACCTTATGTGTAAAGCTTTAAGGTTCATAATTGGGCGGGAGATATGCTGCTTACATTTAGTGGAGGCCTGGTGGCTTTAAACAGAATGAAGTGACGTCTGAGGGTTTGTCGGTGTGGGTTAATTAGTAGGCTATGATAGTGCTATATAGCTAATTTTCTTATAATTAGTTATAATAATGCAAATGTTTTTTCTGAAGTTACTAATATAACCAATGTAATGGAAAAGACAAATCATATTACATACATAAAAATACCTCATATTGTTTACTTGCAGTTTAGCTAAGTTTATAATAAGCTAAATTTTATTTAAAAGTTTACCATGAAAAGCGGTACAGACAGACGTATTTTCCATTTATAATATTATTCTAGTATTGTATTATTTTCTGCTACGACTATGTCTATGTAAAAAAATCTGTAAGCCTAGATCTAAAATGATAACTACACACGAACACACCGGCTATACTTAATTTAGTCACCCATTTACCCTATCACTCTATTCATCGATGCTATAAATAAACCTGTATTCACACAAGATAGTATTAATTACAAGTCGACTGCCGAAGGAAAATAAATTACACGTCAGAGCAAATAAAATACAGCGGAAAATCCCTCTAATTTTTCAAGCAGTGAACCTTGGTATCTGCTACCAAATAGCTCTGTAGGAGAGTCAATTTGTTGCTCGCCAGTGTATTAGCAAAATTGCCTATCGGAAACAGGGACGACCACAACTCGGCCGGCCGTGTTCCTCGTTTGCAAATTGCAATCCGGCATTTTCAATTGCACGCCTTTCCATGCTCGACAGTGTAATAAAAGGAAAATTTCCCGATACAAAATGAACTCTATCTTTTTTAAAATAAGGTTCATTGTTGAGTGGCGTTGTCGAGTTTTCCATTTGATAAAGTGAAAACGTTTTAGGTCATGTTGATGTGAAATAGGCGGTTCCTTTGATAGCTTAACTTATTTCAATACATTTCGATCGTATGTTTTATCCGATGGCAGGTCAATGTCTTATGTAATAAAAAGGGACATTTTTTTGGTCGGAGGTGGAATAAAAGTTAATGTGCGTTTTATTTTACTCAATCGCTTTTTATTGGCTTTTCTAGATACTATCACAAAATAATTGTAACGTCAGGGAAAATTGGTAACAGAAGGCGGATATTTATTAACCAATTTTTTTTGGATATTCACGTTTTCTTCCTTATTATTTTAAGCTAGCCCGAGAGATAAGTAGTCACTGCATTGTTGCGTAATGCATTGTTGCATAATGTTTCTCGGCACTTTTCGAAGTTCTTATATATTTGTCTCTGCATCCTACTTGACACTGACAAATACAGCATGAGATCTGAGAAGAACTTCAATCCTTGAATAAAAGCAGAGCTGCGGGATTTTAGTAAGAGTTATCGCGGCCCTGGCACTCAAAGGGCACCAGAAAGAAGATAGTGGGAAAAGCGACAATTTTTAAGCAAATTAAAATGTAAAGAGTCCACAAACGCTTGTCTGATTTTGCGATAAATAGCAAAATTTAAAAAGACATCAATTCGAAGATTTGTTTTATCCTCCCTGTGGAACAGGGGAACAGGGTATTAATCCGCTTGATTATGGCGCATCGGCAGGGGAACAGGGTTGTATCGGCGTTAACACAATGTCTCGATAGGATTTAGATTTACAGTTTATTTTTCAGACTTTGTGAAAATATGATCAAGACATTTTTTCATGTTTGAGGTGTTTTTTGAGGAATATTTTTAAGTACAGTATAGTTAAGAAGCGGTAAAGGAAGGTAAGTAGTTTTTGTGATTCTTTTTTTTTGTAAATTAACATCATCATTATTCTGCTCTTATCCCATTTTACTTGGGGTCGGTGTAACACGTTCTTTTGTTCCAATCCTCCCTATCAGACCGTACACTATCATTTACTCCACCATTAATTAACACCAGTAACTATTTCTTGAAATTATAACAGCAAAAGTAAATTCTAAATACGAGGTCTATGGGTAAAATTTACTTGGTTTTAATTATAATTATTTTTTGAAACCAGTGTCCAATTCATTCAAACAGTGTTTTTTATCGTATAAAGGATCTTTTAGCTTTATTTTTGTCCAATAAATAGTTGTTTTCTCTACGGTTCCGCATCTAAACGACTTCCGTCAAACCTTGTTTTTATGACAACTTCTGAAAACCGAAGTCTGTTCCAAGATATTTTTCGTCTTACACCAATCTGGTTAGCCAAAGTTTCTCTCCATAAAACGCTCGCAAACTAAAAAGAAAAATATCCAGGAACCTTTCAGAACTATTTTACAAAATACCTAATATTGAATGAACGTTTCATTGCCTTCAAATGTATCAAAGTTTGCCTTCCACGGCAACTGACTTCCACAAGTTTTGCCTTGTGAAAACTATGTTTTAAATTCCATGTGCTTGTGATTATAGGCCCTATCTCGTCGTGACAAGGATTAAAATCGCTTGGGCCAAGAAGGTTGTGGTCTCTTCTCGCCGATAGAAAAGTAGTGAGGTAAATATGGTCTTACATTTATATGGTTAGAAGATTTGATAAAAAGTTACAAATAGAGTTGCTTGAAAATGTCCATATTTTCGTTTGAAAATGTCTTCAGGTTTTTATGCGGTGATATAAGGTTTCTACTGATAAATAGCGTATTTTTAGACTAGATATCGAATGTAAAAGTAAAATATATATATTGATTGATTGACCAATAACTAATTGAATTACATAATACAACAAACATAATGAATCAGTATTTTCTTTCGACCTACTACGACGAATTTTGAGATAGGCTACGTCGTAGCATACTTTTGCTACGGCGCGGCGTAGTTGCTGCTACGCAAAATGTATATAATATAATTTGGTTCTTACAAATGTTATAGAGAGTTACTCTTACCAAGAATTGATTTGGTTTTCGGAATCATACGTCAAACATAAATATATAGAACGTCAAAGTACATTCCATCCCTTATACAGGCTGATCGCAAATTCAATCAGGATCGATGTCTTTTGATGTTAAATACACTGAAAGATACGCTATTATGTGCTGTAAGGCAAATGAAAATGAAATTCAATGGGAAACTGTTAAATAAATTTGGAAAGTCGGATTTCTTTAGACATGACATGAGATGTTTAGTTTCATAAATTGAAGTTCACCGAAAGAAAAACATAAGCATCTACACCCACTCTATCTCCAAATTTGATGATGCTTTACATATAAGATTTTAGTTGAGGTGATTATTTCATAAGAAAATATTAAAAAAAAATTGTAAAATAAGTCACACTAATTGCAACAAAAGACTGGAAGTATCTACGTTTTTACGATACTTTTAACACACATTCTTTTCATTACTCTTCTTGGGCACTAACAAACTTATCGTATAGCTTGCACTACTCCACCAGCCCTCCAACATAATCCCCAGCGATACCTTCCCTTATCTGTCTGATCGAACGTTTACGAAGAGGAGCATGCATCGGAGATAAGGAAAACGAGCGTGTTTGTGAGACACGTAGCGAGCGAGTCGTGGAGACAACGTACTATCTTATGTTGGTACTCGTGCTAGCTGTGTGTAGAACAATTTATTTATATGTAGGTACATCGGTTTTGTTTTAAATAAGCAATATTTAAAACAAAACCGATGTTAATATTGAAGAGATAAATATATATCTCACGACTTTAGAGAACGCCATCTTGTATCAAACTAAGTGGAGCTTGTATTATGACTACTTATAGTTAACTGATAAACAAAGTTATATACGAAATACATAATTATGTATATGAAATAAATTACACCCAGACACAGGACAAAATATTTGTGTCATCAACACAATCATTTAATGATTGTTTTGATGACACAAACATTTGTCGTATAGCAGTCAGGGCCACTAACCACTACATCAACTTGACATTCAATCATCAACCACCTTTAAAAACTGGTGATTTGTAAAATTAATGTAATTCATGATAATTAAGCTGATCAGAATTTCGATGGGATAAATCATTCCGGTTATGTGAATCAAACGATTTCAAAAAAAGACGAATATTTTTTTACTACTATGGAGTAACATTTTATCTAATTAGGTACTAATGCTGTTCCAACTGTGGATTCCACATATTATTATATAGTTGTTCTTTTACAAATAATTTAAAGTTACATTACCACCTACTATTTGATCTAAAAACATCAGAATCATAGACAACAGCTAACTCTACAATACTCTACATACATTATGCATTCCGCTTTGACCTAATACATTGGCGTATCGAAAACATGAAATGTAGAGGGATTCGGATAACATATTCCAATGTGAGTTACTGTTTCAGATAATAATATGTTATGTGAGTTATATGTTGGTCAATGTTGGGTGGAATTTCCATAGTTTAATTTGTAAATCAATGTTTGGTGTATTGTCATGTGTCAGCTATTTTAGTTGGTTTGAAATTGTAATAACGGAATATTCAGCATTGTAATATATTATGCAGAATATGTTAGATACTTGAATTTCAAGTAATTCTTGTCTACATATTGGAGAGGTCTATGCCCAGCAGTGGACTGCGATAGATGATGATGATAATTGGCTGCAAAATTGATCTTTTTTATGTCGATCTAAATTCTATAATAATGTATAAAATTCCATGAAACCTCACACACTTCCCCGCGTCGAAGATTTCGTAGGTATACATAATTCTGCAATTCGTTTCGTTTGGCCCGAATAATTGTCCGTTTAGCTGAAATCAGACACAGTTCTGAGGTTTTAAAAGCATGATTACCATCAGCGGAGGCCGAATAGCAATCATCCTAGGTCAGATACCGCGAGCAAGGCATACAAAGAGTTAATAAATGGAAATTATCCGCCTGAATGATGTTAATGAGACTGGAATTCGAATTTGGTCTGATCTGGAGTCCAGTTCTATAACTACAAGATTATTATTGGAAGTGTGGAAGCGAGAAGTTCTACGACGTATAGTGAGCCGTCTCGTTTCATCACCACGTCAGTCTTGTTTTTTTGAGTTTGTAGTCCGAGTATAGGAAGAAAATTATCGACAAAATATTTATAAGGGTTTGTGGTTTATCCCACAACATCATATACCTCACACACAGTATCACACAACTTGCATAATACATTATCTCCGTACAGATTATTGCATAAACTATGGTAAAGTCATGATCGTTGCGATTATTTACGCTTTCATATCGTGTAATCAAATTTTAAAATTCACAAAATCTGAACTAAAATACTGAATTAATTTTTCAGTTAGATAAAGTCCTAGCTTTAAAATTTAAACTAAATGAAAATACTAACTAGATTAAGCTTAGATTAAATTCTCTGAAATAGCATCTTTGGTACAAAACAAACCGTTTTAAAAGATAAAGGTCTTAATCACGAAAGTCTTTCTTAAGAAAGAAAAACACTTTCAAAGCTTTCTTTACACGTTTCTATTAAAAGAGATTTAATTGGAAATTGAAATTGTGAGACGATGGATTATAAATTCAGCAAGATACCTATAGCTATACCTATATATATATATACCTATACCAATATTCTTTAAATTAGTACTTTTGCAGTTGTGAAAGTGAGATAGCGCTCTACATTATGTAGAGCGGCGTCTCTCTTCCACAACTGCAACTGTATTGCTTTAGGAGGTGGTGTTGGGTCCTAAGACTGGGGCACTTAGTATGGAAATAAACATCTGTAAGTCAAACGAATGATGTTTTAGCTTACGTAGAAAATGTGACTTATTTTCAACGTTTTTGACACAACGCTATCTAGTCTCAAAAAAGCATAGGCTATTTTAAATATACGAGTATGCTTATTTTTAATTTGATTTAAAATACACTCATATGTTTATTTTTGAAAGGGGTAAAAAAGATAACAGAAATAGGATGGATGCGACGAACAAGAGTAAGAAAAGAATGGAAAATACAAAGGGAGGCATATGCCTAACAGTAAGTGATTCAGGGCTGATGATGATGACGTTACATAATAGATTCATATATTCAAGATAAAAACACCTGAGTCATGTTTATACGTCACAGACTACAAGGTATATTAGCCATTCAAGAAACAGTCATTTACCTAAACGGCATCGTCTAACTGCCTATAATATTCAGCCGTATCGTTCGTATCGCATCATTTAATCTTACGACAGATGATAAGATAATTCAAGGAATACCAGGTTTAAATCATTGATTAGCCTGTTGGTCTAGTGTTTAGTGGCCCTGACTGCTATAATTATCAGAAGTCGCGGGTTCGATCCCCACCCAGGACAAATGTTTGTGTGATGAGCACGATCATTTGTCCTATGTCTGGGTGTAATTTATGTAAAGTATGTATAAATTTAAAGTACGATTATCAGTTGCCTAGTACTCATAATACAAGCTCTGCTTAGTTTGAGATTAGATGGCGTAGTGTGAAGGTTGTGTAATAAAAAAAATATACATAATTATAATTAACTGCACTTACAATTCAGCAATCCTTTATCATTTAATGTTTGTAGGTTTCATTCATCACAGGTAGTAATATTTCATTACCGTAGCCTCCCAAACATTATCTAACTACTTGAAGTAGTTACTGCAGTGCCCGTACACAATGCCAATAAAGTACACACATTCAGATGATATTGCCCGGGAAATGTGTGCATACATTTTGCCGAAGAGACAAAGTTAGACTGTTAAATTTGAAAGCAATTTAAATATTGCTTGTAGTGTGCAGGATATTATTATTGAAACTGTGGTAGCCTGGTGGTAAGACCATAGAACTGTGAACTCAAAGGTCTCGAGTTCGATCCCCACGGCGCGCACGCACTTTTCGAATGTTGTGTGCGTTTTAGAAATAAATATAACAGCTACCGTGTTTCGGAAGGCACGTAAAAATGTAGGTCCTGCTCTTGGGCTATGAGAGTAAAGAAACAGATAGTGCTCCTGTGTTTGTGCACACGCTTGTGCACTGTATGTCCCGCGTAGCTGACTGGTGTCATAGTAACACTACCCGCCGTGGCCGAAATCAGTCCGGACACATTATTATTACGGTTTACAAAAAACTAAACACTAAAATGTACGCAACGAAAATTCTATACTAGTTTTTTATTCCTTTCAGAGCCAGTTCTAATAGTTTATCCATTAAGATGTAAAAAGTAAGACATATATATAGTTTGCGACATCTGGGCTAGGTTTAAAGGTTTTATTCAAGTCACGTTTCTTTATACATTTCTCTAGAAGTTAGTAGTCACCAGGTTTAACACTGGTCGGACAAGTAAATTTCTCTAGCTTGACCAAAAAAATAGTTACAATACAATCATACTGAAATAGGGATGATGATAACTTGTTTTTGAATGTACGTAATGTAGTGTATAAAAAAAATTGGTTACGTTTTTGTTCTTCTGCCCCGCAAATACAGATCGACCAGTATAAGCCGAAGTATAGTCTATGAAAGTTACGAATGACGTCACTCTTTCATGTGCATTTTGCGAATGCGTTACGTCACATGCCCCCATCCTAAACTCTAAAAAAGATTTTGTTTTTCATATATTATTGTTCAGATAGATGATAAAATAAACCTACAGATAAAACCACATAGCTACCACGACGTTTTAATTATTAATTAATTATTATAAAATGAGGTTTTTCTATGCTCAATCATTATTTGGGGTCGGCGCAGCATGTCTTCTTCTTCCACAGGTTTCTATCTGACGTCGTCTCGCAAATGACAGTATCTATTGTAGTACTTCTATCAAAGTAGTATAATAAAATCAGAACAAGTTGTTTTAACGTCCGAATAAACCATTTAATTTCATAACCTCTCAATTTCACACAAAGATGTATTGAAATTCCTTTTGCAAAGTTTTGTAAGGCCTTAATATTATACACACTACGCTTACCTTGTATCTAAATGTATCTCACGGGGTTCTCTTGACACAGGTGACGTCACAGGGTCATTTTCCCTGTATAAATAATGGAGGGACCATCGTCGTGGGAGGCATTAGTTAAATGTCACTCGCAAATGTAGCCATTGTAGACTCTGCTGTGTTGACTTAAGTTGGGAGGAAATTAGAGTATGAAGTTAGTGAAAATTGTTTGTATAAGTAATTATAATTAGTTTTGTGATGACGTTTTGGAGTTGAATGGGTTGTGGATGTCAGCTAGCTGGACAATTATAATAAACACGATTTTTTATCTTTATTTTTTTGAAAAAAGCGTCAAAACATGGCATTTACGTGCCTAAAATAGCTGGCAGAATTACCACGCTAAAAAGGAATGCGAATTATTTTTGCAAAAAGTAGGGTAGTCTTCCTAATCAGAATGAAGGCGACCAAGCGCTTAGCAAGTTTCTTTTATCTGGCCCCCATGAACGTTTCAACCCATAAAGGCTCAAAATTATAACATCACTTTAGTATATGAGAACAGTTTTTTTAATTAATTATGTAAAGATTACGTTAATCTTATCTAATCGAAAGTAATATTATTTCTTTCATCCTTGTTTCTTAAATTATATTGAGTCCACTTGACTTAAAGGTACCTACCAGGAGTTCAGAAGATTGAAGGAAGTATTTAAGTTTTAATCGAACACGTTTCATGTAAACAAAGCGAGGTTGTTTTCCAAGTAGCTGATGTGAATGGAGTTAATTTAAACTTTTCTGCCACAGTAAATATTTGTTCGCATAAACGACTGAAAAGTACCAGGAGCGCAATAGACAAAGGAAGCATACGGAAAGGATCTAACAATCAAGTTGGATGTAGGTTATTTTACGACAGTTAGTGGGATATAAAAAAATACTGAAGATAAACACGAAAAAGAATAAGCATTTTTACGTAAATATTTATCCTTAATTTATAATTTGTTTTAATCTTTTCTACCTCTAGAACATTGTTTTTGCTAGACGACTCGAAAGTACCAAGAACTTAGAACCACTGTGGTGTATGAATCGAACACGATTAATGTAAAACGACTTCGACTGCACGGATAGCCGAGTGGTCATCACGCCAATTACCACTGTGCGCGACGTTTTGTGACACAAGTACTAATTTTCTTAGTGCGAGAGTCGCATGAAAAAAAAAGAGTCGTATGAAAAAAAAAGCATTGCGAGGTTTATGCAAGTATCTAAGGATGATGGAATGAGAACGGATACTGTAAGTAGGTACTATTCAAATACTACGAGTATTACGAAAAAATATACACGTTTTTAACAATTTAACACTTCATTTTTATCCCAATAATATTATGAATTTCAACAGTAAATTTTTTAAGACTTTTCTGCTAAAAGCACATCTTTTAAGTATTTTCCTAATTAAAAATCATCTTTATTTGCATTGCATAGACAACTAAAAGTACTAGGAACTCAGAAACGGTAGGGTGTATCAATCGAACACGGCTGACGTAAACAAAGCGAGGTCTCTGAAAGTAGCTGAGATGACGGAATGAGACCGGGTACTGTAAGTACTATTCAAATACTACGAGTATGTGAAACTGACTGACGAAAATATATTTTTTTCTAACAATTTAACGATTAATTTTAATCCCAATAACATTAATTTCAACTGTAAAAATTTTAAGACTTTTCTGCTACAAAAAACATCTTTATTTGCATCGCATAGACGGCTAAAAGTACCAGGAGCTCAGAAACTGTAGGGTGTATCAGTCGAACACGGCTGACGTAAACAAAGCGAGGTCTCTGCAAGTAGCTGAGGTGTTGGAATGAGGCCGGATATTGCGTTGTTCGACGCAGGAAGTGTTCCGCCATTGTTTTCTTGAGTCGCTAGTGGAACTCGATGGTAATTCTGAAATAAGTGCAAAAGTAATCATGCTTTACGGTTAAGTTTCCTGAAACAATTGCATTAGAAGAAAGTTCAAGCAATGTTTTTAATTTCAGAAGATAAATGCTATTATGATAATATGCAAAATTACACTCCAACCATTTTTTTAAGCCTTATTCATTGAATAGAGGGCAAGCTTAAACTTGAAAAAGAGCACAGGTTAATTTTGCAGTTACTACTGTTATTTTGATGCGGGCAAATAGCCATCTAAATCGACAAATCGCTGTTTTTTTTTCAATTCAAATAAAAATACAAGAACTGTACAGAAAAGGTTTTAGGTGACGTCACTGACGATAGCTAGTAACTTAACATGTATTATTAAAAAAAGGTACTGAAAAACAGCAAAGTGTTTCAAACCACCAACTTCAGCTACGTTTCATCTATTATTACATTACGAAGCATCCACTAACCTACAGTAGCGTTCCCCGTACGTAGTTTACGACTCCACATAATATCTTATGCAATTTAGTTCAGGAGTACGGCAAAAGAGATTACAAGTTACCTGCGCTACGTAATATAAGTTTTATGGAACATGAACTTGTGAGAGGGAAACACTAAACAATAAAGCTTAGTTTCCACTGCGACCGAAAAGGAGTCATTAAGGACTTCGCTTAGCTCGTAAGAGTGAACATGTTTTTCAACAAAAAGTTGAGCAGAAATGACAGAAGGAGGGAGAATGACAGAGAAGAATCAGTCGTGTTGCTTCCTAAATCTGTCCAAGTTAATGGTGCTGGTTTCCTAAATCTCTGAAAGTTAATTGTTCGTTGCTTAAAGGGTCTTCTTGTTTTCTTTCAATTCAACCCACGCTGAGGGCACAGCTTGGGGATATGTTGGACAGATCCTTACTGCAAAAAACACCCCGGGCCTCTTCTACAGCCTAAGACAGAGTCATGAGATTTTTCAAAAGGCCTACCACAGTCTCTATAACTAAGGCTGCTGCAATTCTGGAAGCGTGTCAGTAAACTCTACGTCGCACCCCCTCTTTCACAACAATTTTATTTTAAGAGGTAGTGTTAAACCCACTACGCTAAAAGAGTTAAAATGAACTTAGTTCTAAATAGAATAACTTCCTTGATACCTGTCTATCTTTTTCATAATACAGAGGAAAGGATCAGACTAAAGTCTTTGGTGGGAATGTGAACCTATTTTATTTGGAACACCGTTTCGCTTACTTATTATGCCTCTACCCTCTCGCGGTAGACCCCGAGCTTAAGCTCTGCTTGTAAGTTTCAAGTTATTATGTACATATTCGACGAGTGTGCTTTAGAAAATAAATCTTCTCTTCTCTATTCTTTTGTGATAAGTTCAAAATTTATGTAAAATCTTTACTTCCATTAAGTGGAGGCGACATGGGGTGCTTACATTATTACATGCTTATGTTACAAATTTCACATAAAGATACTAATACTAATAAACTACTTGAAATAAAAAAAAAACCTTGGCAGATGGCAGTACAATTAAAAGAGAAAAAAAATCTTAACTTCCTTCGATTCGGACAGAACCTTAGGAAAAAGATGGGATATTAATATTTTGTTTCTGGTATATCTTGATTTCAAACATAACGTTCACAAAAATACTACCTATCACATTTCTAGAACATACAATTTTGTCAAAAACACCTAACAAATTATAGCAAACTCTCTCTATAAATGTTAAACAAACAAACAAGTTTACTACAAAAGCTCACAGATATAGCACAATCATCCTTATTACCTACATCGTATTACATTCCTACTTCCCTTACACTAAGACAGTTACAGTTGTGGGAGCGAGACAACGCGCTACAAAGCGTAGAGCGCCGTCTCGCTCTACAACTGCAATATTACTTCAAGATGTAATGGTAGTATGTCGCAATCTATAGAGATTACAGTCTGATGCGCTTTCAGCAAGTAATTGCGTGTCTAGTGCTTTCCTGTCGTCATTATGTACTTGGAGTAAGCGAATAAGCCTCAGAGCGAACGGGAAATGGAATTCCGTTTATAGGTACACATTGTTCACTGTTTAGTATTGCGTACAGATTTTGATGATGATGAAATGATATAAAATGAAATTATTTATTTTGTACCTAGGATAATAATATCACTTTTACATGTCTTGTATATGTTTTGAGCTCGCTGGATTCAACATTTCCTAACTGACTACCCTGAGAAGAAATGCCGAAACAAAATCAGGAGTCCCTGTTTCTTTTAAAGTTCAGACAAATTTTGTTGAATATCTTCTATTTGTCGTGTTTGCATTGTCCATGTGTGTGAGTGATAAAAAACAAATCAGTTGCCTAATACTTTTTTCCAATGTTGACAGTAACATCTATGCTAACATCAAAACGCTTTTATCTAAAATCAATTATACCTATTACTAGTGTGCGAGCTAATGCTCAGAATGCAGGTAAATTCAGTTAATATTTGCCCTTTACTGTTAGCAAGATGTTGGATTACCTACTCACTACATTCCCGCCATAACTCTGTCTGTGTAGCGGCCATGTTAATTCATTACAATGGGCACGTGTTTCATGTAAGCTACCCTTTAACCAAGTAGTAAATAACTACGGTATCTTGTGCATTTAGCTCTTGAATTTTAGGTAAATTTGCAAGGTTGTTTATTTAAAAGAATCAAGAAAATATGAGCTTTGAATTAAGTACTTAACCTCAAGTGTAGCATTTTTGTTGTTGTTCCAAGGTATATTTGATGTGGGAATAAAGAAATTCCTACCTTTTTTGATAGGTGAAACGTTATTTTTAGTCTTACGCTGAGGAAATCTCGTGGGGATATACTTAAACCTACCAAAATAGGTCTCTCTCGTCCTAGAGTGGACTGCCGTGGGATTATTAATACATGCTTTGCGCGGCTCCAGCAATCCCTACCTAAGGCACTTAGGTAGTCTTCATTTAATTTTATAATACCAGAACAAAACACAACATGGAAACAAAAACCGCCGTATACAAAAACATATCCCACATTTCCATAATTTTATCCTCAAAAACAAAGAAACAAAACCATTTTTTGTTTACCGTCAACGGAAAAACTGGAAAATGTAGAAACAATTTACTCCAATTAATGAATACGAGGCAAAAAGCTGAAAGGGCAGAGGGTCTACCGTCACTTCTGAAAGTAAGATTGCAGTTGTGGAAGCGGGACAGAGCACTACATGGCGTAGAGCGGCATCTCTCTTTCACAACGGCATTTATGTTACTCTAAGCGGTGGTGGTAGGTAGGTTTTTTGCGACCTCGTGAATTAAAATCGCCGGGCCCTTGACAAATGTACGTATATAATTCGGTTTAATTTATACAACCTGAAGAAAGGTTGCGACAAAAAATTGGTACAATTCTAAGGACGAATGGTGGATTTTTTTGTGGATTTAGGATTGGTAATTAATGTGAAAAGTATGTTTCTGTTTTTAGGCTTTTAGTTGGCTTTCGAAATGTCACTGAAAGACGGTTTTTGTATGTGACTGCGAAAAGTGAGCTTCTTTGCCATAAATAAATACAAATTGAGCATTTACAATGAGCTAAAAGGACTTATAAAAGCGAAAACGTTACCAGCTGTGTAGCACACAGTCTTGTTTCTTCTACAGCAAATGTTTCAAGAGCTCAGCAAAGAATACTGGAAACAATTGTTTCAGTTTCAATAAAAAAATATGTGAAAAATATTTCTTACCTGCCTGTATACCATGTAAACCTTTATGAATAAACTAAAATTAATAAAACAACGAATTAAAATCGTTCACAACGTTTTATTGCACCGTGTAACAATTGTATAACGATATCTAAGATACTTATGTATTACGAGTCACACTGCGATTTACAAATTTGGCCACTATGAATTACAAACAAAAATATTCTTAACATTCTTACTAAAATTATAATTTATATTGAACACAAGATGATTAGTATTAATTTAAGGCGCTCCCCTCAAAATAAATTGATTTAAACTCATACACTAATTATTTTGCGTCAAACACAATATAAAATGAAAATTCAGAGAGTTTCATTGATTCGAACGATAGATGGCGTTGTATTTTGATAGAATAAAATCGTTTTTTGATTCAAGAGGTTAATTCGATGACTGTAAAAGGTAAAACGATAAGGGTCGGGGTAGCGGCTTAAAATGAAGTTATTAGGTTATTAGTATTTATTGCAATGTACTTATTAGGTAGAAAACATACTAAAACGTAAGGACTATGCTACCTAGCCTATTCTCACACAGTAATTTTATACAATTTGTTTGAAAAATTATATTGGAAGTTTATACAATTATGAGAAACAATTTTGTCCTTGTGATGCTTGAAGTAGATATTATTATAATTTAGCAATTAAGTTAAAAAAATAAACTTTAACAATAATTTTGGCTGTGAACAGTTAATTTTTTACGATAAATAGATCCTTTGAAAATAATTACTAGATAATACTTGTATCGTCAAAAACTAGGAAACTGTAAATATAATCTAAAAACCAGTTTTTTCAAGATAGTAAAATTAATTTTACACCAAGACTAACATTTCTCACAATTCTATAAACTCAAACAGTAGACAAATTACAAAATATTCTAAATCCTATTATCTTGCAACGTATTGTAAATATATTATTATTTTTTATACAGATGATACTAATACTAATAAAGAAATAACTATAAACAACGATAGAGGAAGCACGGAGGTATAAAAAGCACAACACAGAGTTAATTTCTAAGACTAGAAAATTCGGAATACGACGTTAACATACATAGTTATTTTGATGGTTAAGAGGTAACTGTAGTTAGTGGTAAAGTAGATGAAGATACATTGATATTATCAAGCAATTAAGTTGAACAAGTGATGTTTCTACAAGTCACCATGGAATGTAGCTTGACTTGAATGATTTAATATAACTTGATCTGACTGCACGGGTAGCCGAGTGGTATAGGACAAGAACTTGTGCGTTCCACAATTGTGAATTTCTTCCTTGATTGGCAATTCTTATAGAAACGTCACTTGTCTATATTATTATTATCTGGATGGAAAATATTTAGATAGTTAAACATAAACAATTTTTTTTTGCCAGATTTAAAGCGTCATGTTTATAACTGGGATCGTAAATTATTGTAATATATTTATTTCTTTGTCTTGATAATCATTTCTCATAAGATTTTTTATAAGTCTCAGATTTTTTTGATATTCCCAAAATTGCTTTAAATTTATTGGGATCAAAGGTTATTAACACCTTTTTATTTGCTCGAACAAGAGTCGAGACTAACGATAGTTTGAGTAAGGATCCATACGTTGATAATACTGATAAAACCAATCCTTTTGAACATTAAACCTATGACAATTTACACACAATACTCACAACGTATCAGGTATGTCGAGATTCTAAACAGTTACTAGGTGTAGAAGTGTAAGTAGAAAAGTGTAAAAGTACCCTGAAATAAATCTAATACACGAATAATTTTTAAAGCTTACATATTGTTAGAAGGGCGAATCGTGGAGTAATGAATTTAGTTACAAAAATATTAATTATGGAAACTTTTTTGGGATTTTGAGAACAATTTTATTAATATTCATAGATATAAGACGGCAAAAGTTGTGATGGAATCGGACTTTTGGACAAGTGATATTTCTACAAGCGTCATAGTTATATCGATCGCTCAAATATATGAAAGTTAAGTTTTAATCAATTGTCAAGTCACTTATAGAAATCTCATTTGATCGTCGTCCTCATAAACAATAAATTCAATGTACAAATCTCTTTCATTAAATAAACCGTTAGATCTAAAATAAACCAGAATAATAAATTCATCCCCAATGTAATTATCGGTGTATCCTACATTTCGAAATAAATTATTTGTGTGATCAGTGGCTGTTTCATTACAAATTTCAGCTTTAATTTTCTCTTGTTCATCCACGTCATCAATGCTATTAATTTCTTTTGTAAGATCATTGAAATTATTTTTATCATCAACTTCAGTAACATAATCATTGTGATTATTAATTTTATTGTTATTTGACTCAACATTATGCGCTACGACCATAGAAACACACAACACGCGCATATTAACAGCTTTCTTTACACTAAGTTCTGTGCGCTTATACGTAAAATGGTCAATTATTTTAATAGAAACGAAATTTTGAAAATTTAAATATTTTTGAAAATTGAAGATTTACTTATTTCATTGATAGTTCCTTATTTGGTAGCCGCTTGACCTAAACAAACAAAATCCGAACAAAAGTCGAACAAAATCCATAAAAATGGGAGTCATGGGTAGCAATCGTTATCCTAAAATTTCAACAAGTTTGAATATCTCTCTGCTTGTTACATAATTTTTCACATTTTTGCTTCTAATATAATATTAACAGCAAAATATGTATAAGTATAATACAAAAGCGATAAAATTATATTAGCCCAAGTTAAATGTCCTCCACCCGAAAAATAGGTCGCGTAAATGAACAGCGAATAAAATTCCAAAACGAAATTTACGATATAACTCCCAATATTAAAAGAGGGGCTTAGCCTCGAAATTCGTT